>MCJB01001404.1:0-15376 GCA_002018475.1 Nicotiana obtusifolia | reverse complement strand
AAGGTATTTCATCAGTCTACTTAATAGCTTTCTAATTGCCGTCAAATCATCCCTACTCAGCCTGTTCTAAAAGGCTGCGAACGCCATCCCTTCTAACACGTTCGGCAAGGTCATCCTTACTCAGTTGAACCGGGAAAGGAAGTCCTTCAATCCCTCTCCCAGAAACTGTTTAATAGCAAATATGTTGTTCACTCTCGCCTCGGCCTTCTTGGTCCCAGCATGGGCCGTTACAAACTTGTCGGCCATCTCTTCGAAAGTTTCAATGGAACGTGCAGGTAGTTGCGAATACCATGTTAACTTCCCTCCTGTGAGGGTTTTACCGAATTTTTTCAACAAAATGGAAGATTCTTGTTCTTTGGCGAGGTCATTGCCTTTCACAACGGTGACATAATGAGTCACGTGATCTTTAGGGTCGGTCCTGCCATCATATATCCTGAGGTAGGGCGGCATTTTAAAGGTTTTTGGTTTGGCATGTGGGGCGGCATCATCACTATAAGGCTGCTCGATGAATCGGCCGGCATCTCTCTTTGGCAAAAGTTTCGGGGCACCGGGTATCTTATCGACCCTTTCTTGGTGTTCCCTCATTTTATCCTGGAGTGCTCTATTCTCATTCTCCATTTTATCCATCCTTTTTAGAATAGCTGTGAGAGTGTCGTCGCCTACACTATTAGCCACATTGTGAGTAATACCTGTCGTGGGAGGAGGAGGGAGTCGCGTCCGGGGCGGGCTTGTTGACGATACTGGTTAGCGTGTCGATTAGCCATGCTTTGAGGAGCTTTTTTACGACTAGGGGCGTCTCCTCCCCCATCGATGTGGAGGCTCCCTTACTAAGACACTTTGTGATGCTGCAATGAGGAGGTGGTGAACCATCTCGCCTAGGGGAGGCATTGAGCGTTGTGCCTTCGTCTGCCGTTACGCAGCTTTCTTTGATGACGTTCATGAGGTTAGTTGGGAGGTCATTGGTTATTCTCGCCCTTTCTTCTCGGTTACTTGCCATTTTAAGATTCTGTACGTACAAAGAAAGAAAATCTTGTTTTTTGCTCTCTCTGCTCTCTTTTTTTTAGAGGCTCGTGCTAGCTGTTGATCTAGAAGAAACTAAAAGCTTAACTAAGAAATTCTCACAGACGGCGCCAAATTGTTTGACCAAAAAATGTGACTTTCGGTTTAAACAATCAATTTATATAATGATGGGTTAAACTTCGTTAATAATAATATCTCTAAATGTTATTTCCGAAATGGTGACTAATGTTGGTCAGATCTGGTGGAGGATTGACAAATATATGCATTAACTATTCCAAAAAGTATGAGCAATAATGTAATAATAACTAGCAATAAATAACAATAAATGACATTTAAGTAAATAGAAGGAGTGATTCACTCAATAAAGCATGAACTAGTTGATTATCCCTCCTGACAATGATGAGTGATAGACAAATCCCAGAATGTTCGAATTATTCTCGTATCTGATGGAAGGGTGTGGGATATACGAACAAGAATCTGTATGAAAATGTAGTGTTTGTATCTTTGTAAGAGAGAGAAGAATCTTCAATTCAAATAATGAATGTCACATGCCTTCCACCATTTTCTCCTTTTCTATTTATACGAGGCATTTTCTTAACAAATCTTAATAGTACAAGCGTAGAGAATATCCACTAAAATATTTTCTTTAATATTCTATTTCGAAAACTAGCCGTTACAGCTTTGCAAATGATGCTCGACCTCGATCCTTGTTGACATCTCGACCACGAATCTCGCTGCTTCCTGGTCATCCTCGACTAGTGACGGCTGAAGACTCTTCCTTTAGCGTTACCTTGTCTTAAATATTCTAAGGCAGATTTTGACCTATACAATCAGTTTGCAAATCCATCATTGCTAAAGCCACAAACTTATATAATATTGCTAGTGCTCGACTATCATGAAAATACTTGTTATTAGCATAGCGGGTATGTTCGATTTGAGGCGTGAAAAGTGGAGACTTTGACCGAATGAATGGGGATCAATTAATAGACATTTTTCTCGAGGAAGAGAATCCAGGATGAACGCTTTTTTCATTCGCTATGCGCTGACTGGACTTTTTTGAAGTTACCGGATGTAAATAGATTCGGCCGCAGGCTAAAAGTAAACTTTACCCAAAAAAATATTTTGGCTTCCAGAATCAAACCACACTGAATTTTGGAAAGAAAATACTTCCCCAAAGGTAAATTGTCGCACAAAGAAACATATGATCTCAAAATAAAGTAAATTGTCGCACAAAGAAACATATGATCGCAAAATAAATTCAAGGACTAGTCCAAAGTTACAACTTATCTCCAAATTTGTTTCTGAACAAAATTAAATCAAAATCAAATGTAAACACTAAACACCATCTAGTACGTGTTGGCACATGATAGAAAATGTGAACATTTCTCCTCCATCGTTTGTGTAAGAGTTTCAAAAAATGTTTAAATAGTCTTGGTCTACTCCATCACTTGCCTTAACATTTTGGAGTGAATATGCAGATGTCTCATATGGTGTATAAGAGCCAAATTTAAAAAGACTCGCACAAATTACTTTGCATCCTTACCTGAAAACAAAAATTCCAATTTCTCCCTTTCACCCTGTACTTGGGCGAAGTATAACAAAATAGGAAAAATGAAACTATATGGCCATTCTATAAATAATAACCAAAAAAATATATATATATATATATATATACACACACACATTCTGTATGTTATATACAAAAATTATATAAATTTTATGCACTTTTTTGGCTACTAAATGTAAATAGTTTCTAGCGCGGGCTGAAAGTGAAAAAAGCCCCACGAAATATGTATCCAGACAAGCTCTGGTGAAAGGGTGAAGTACACAAATGGCCCTCAAAGGATGGTCTTGAACGTTTGTTCACAGAAATTCAAATTTAACAAGTGTTGTCCCTCACTCACCCTATGGAAAACACTTTTAACTTTTGACCCTCGTGGGACAAGCAAGGGTCACAAGTTAAAGGCCACCCCTGAAGTATCATATTTTTGCAATTTTTTGCTAATGTAACATACGAATGTCTTTTTCTTGGGCTGAGTCCTCTCATGTGTTTTCCATTTGTCCCGAGTACTTTCTTGTATATTCAGATTTTCTCCAACAAATTTTGCACCTTCTTTCTGTCAACAAGCTAGTAACTAGTGTTGGAGCAAACACAAAACAATATTGTTCGTAAACTATATATGCAAAAAATCAATGTAATATAATTTGACAACCAGTAGCGAAGCCAGGAAATTCAATAAGAGTGTTCAAATTTTGAATACCCGTTGCCAGTGGGCTATGCAAGGGTATTCAAAGTCTATTTTTTAATCAATAACAAGTAATATTTTACTTATATGTAGTATAATTTTTTGGTGAAGGGTGTTCAATTGACCACCCTTGGGCCAACATAGCTTCGCCCCTGTTGACAACTGCACACTCAGTAGAAACTGAAAATGAAATTACAAGTTAACTTTTGCAGTATCGTTACAGGAAAATAAAACAAAAATTAATCTATTTCATCTTCCACAAAGTAAGTATCAAGAAACATGTAGCAAGACAAATCAATGAAACATACAAATGGGCTCTCCACTGGGCATAAGTCCTCTCGTGAAGTAGAATTATTTTTTCTCTAACCCTTTCAAAAGTTTGTAAATTCATTTCAAAACAAAGTCTCGATCACATTAATGGAAGCTATGACCCAAAATAATCCCTAGAGAGAACTCATCTTTCTTGTATATTCAGATTCTCCCAAAAGAAAAAGAACTTGCACCTTTCTTTCGATAAACTAACAGTAATAGGGATATATAATTAAGTTATATGGAGCACAGGTCGTAAGCTACTGAACGGGCTCAAAGACAGTGCAAAATACACACTTTACCACGTCAGCAAAAAATATGTCTAATATATACACTTTGGAAGACTTCAAGTGTTCAATAGGAACAAGTCCAAGTTACAGTGCCAAAGTCAAAAAAAACTGACAATATTAGGGGCACCTTATGTATTTGGCCCGACTTGCGGTTGTTTTGAATGCTATAAACTATGCCAACTAAAAGAGTGGTCAAAAACAACCTAAGGAATAATTAATAGTCATCGCTTCGTCATGACCGTTCCTCGTTTTTTGGCGTTTTAGAAGTCATAAAACTAAACCTGATTCCCAAATTTTCGTATGTTATATATTGAATGTCTTTTTCCTTAGAACGAGGAACTTGTATTTATTCATATGTAATAATAGATAATTCCCAAAAAAAAGTATGAAAGGACATCCAAGCAAGGATGGATGGTAGAAATAAAAATAATTCTTGGCATAAATGTTGCCATATCGGGCGATACCTCTAGTTTAATGATATAATAATATAATATAATCAAGAAATGCGACTCGAAATCAGTCCAGCAAATAAGGTTGCACATATGAATGAAGATTTGAACAAGGTTCAGCTCTTCTATTAGGTCATTGAAGTTGGAAAATGCATACACTTGATTTCATGAGAAAAAAGAAAGTTAACAAGTTACCTTTCTATCAATCCTTTGTATTTTCAAATTTTACTGCATTGGTAGACTTATCTTGCTTTCAACTCTGAAATTGATAGTCCATTTATCGAATATCTTTCTACTTCTTCAGAGATCTGTGCTTGTTGATCCCCCCTTTCTATGAAAAATCCGGGTCGCTTTGGTGGTGGTGGTGGTTGCCTCGACTCGTTAGTAAGCATGGAAACCACAGTTGACATTGAAGGCCTATCTTTTGCATAGTCTTGCACACACAAGAGTCCCACGTGAATGCATCTCATTACTTCGTCGGGCGAGCATGACTCAATTAGTGTTGCATCTATTAGCTCCAAAGCTCTCTCTTCTCTCCATAATTCCCATGCCTGAAACATACAAATGCATGGTATTATGTTTCTCTGTTTCATGAAATAAGTTCATAAATAAGTCTAGAGACATACCAGTCCTATGAGGTTTAGTGGGTGCTCAGAATCATAGCAGCTGTTGTTTTTCTTCCCACTAACAATTTCTAAGAGTAAAACTCCGTAGCTGAATACATCTGTCTTTGTTGAAACAATGCCTCTTAAGGCATACTCTGGAGACATATAGCCACTGAAGTTGTGTTTGAAAGTGTATTTAGACTTTTGAGTAAATATAAACTTGTATATGAGTCAAGTTCAATTTGGTTGAAACTATGGTTTTCACTTACTGTGTTCCAACAATTCTTTTCGTATTTGCTTCAGATTCTTGCTGTCCAAAAATCCTCGCCATGCCAAAGTCCGATATCTTTGGATTCATGTCACTGTCAAGTAATATGTTGCTCGCTTTTAAATCTCTATGAACAACTGTCAACCTTGAATATTTATGCAGATAGAGTAGACCTTGAGCAACCCCTTCGATGATTCTGAATCGAGTGCCCCAATTTATTTGCTCTTTTTTGTTAGTATCTGTTCATATCATTATACAGGATTAAAATGAAGCAGCTTGTGGACAAGTACATTGCAAGTTGCTTACAAGTATGTATTCTAATTTTTGAAGAAGAGAAGTGCAGTATTTACCAAAAAGGAAGAAGTCTAGGCTTTTGTTATGCATGTATTCATATACTAAAATCCTTTCTTCGCCTTGAGTACAGTAGCCTAAAAGCCTAACAAGGTTAGTGTGTTGAAGTTTTGCAATCAATAGAATTTCATTCTTGAACTCCAGCAGACCCTGTCCAGAACTTGTTGAAAGCCTTTTTATAGCTACTTCTTGACCATCAGGCAACTTTCCCTGAATACAACGACTGGTTTCAGTTTATTTCTAACAAGAATCGTATTCATTCAATGTTTTACCTCGTAAACTGGTCCAAAGCCACCCTCACCAAGCTTATTTCCCAGTGAAAAATTGTTCGTGGCAATTGCCAGGCTCTCGAAGCTATATAATTGCACTTCTTCACTCATCTTCTTGTCCATCTTTTTCCTGTTCGCTCTATTTGTTGTTTGATTAAGCAATAGCAAAGCTGTTGCTTTTGCTTTCCCTGATAGTGAAAGAGAAGGTTGTGAGATATCGAAGCCAAGTGTTGAAGTTTATTGTTGCGTCAAGCTTTATAGCTAAATTCTTCAAGTGCTCACCTTTCCTGTGCAGAAGGTAGCATAGGGAGCTAAGTCCGACGAATATTATCAAACCAATTGCAACTATAAGCCATATCCACCATTTAATTGCTGCATCAACAAAATGAGTCAAAATATAAAGCATATTTTTGTACATATATATGTGTGTGTGTGTGTGTGTGTATGCATCTATCCTGCATACTTAGATTTTGGAACTGTGAGATGCATTTTACATTCTACAGTTTTAACAGATGGTCAAAAGGACCTTTTTCTGGATATACTCGATACAAGGACTAGATTTACTAAAAGACTAATACACGCCTAAAATTATGATAATCTGTTAAATGGACCACATCGACGAACAATCAAAAAAAAGTTTTCGCCTTCAATCATAAACAATACTTTGCTAGAAAATTTTATGGAGTAAATAGGATTCATACAATGGTGATTAACCCCTCTTTTCTCATACCTCAAAAAGAGAAAAAGAAAACATAAAAGTAGTGGCATCTACTACCTCCTCTTCATGACCTCAGTTCAGATTAAACACTAAAAAGACGACTAGCTATGAGACCTCGATAGAGCAATCTCAAAGGAAAAATTAACAGGAGCTAGTATAATGAAGTTTAAGAAATGAGATTAATCTACTAATTCAGGAGCTATTATTCAGTTAATCAAATGCAAAAATAAGATTTGCATACTATACATACAAGTTCTTTGAGATGAATCAGATGATCTTGGCGTTACATTGGGAGATGGTGCTGGTGATAAGGCCGGAGGATCTGAGATTGCACTTGGTACATTTGTGGCGCTCCCATTTCTTGTTGGCTCCGAATCTAGGAAAACACATTGCACAATTTCTAGTTAGAGCATAATCTACTGGCGCTAATAACTCGCTTGACATACATGTATAAGTGCAAGGAATTCTTTCGAACTTTCCTTAGGCATAAATGGCAACTGGCAGGAGTATGTTTCTAGTACTATTATTTCCAGATTTCCATCCCAAATCCTGGACATCTCCATTTTGCTTTCACTTTTTTTTAAGGATCGTGTGACACTGAAAATTAAGAGAACAAACCTACCAAAAAGAAGAAGGAAAATAACCCTTATTTCCACTAGATCATTGTTTGTAGTGGCACTAATTTATAGTATTTGATTGGTTTCTATTTATTAGTGAGTAAAAAGTAGTTCAGCCAGAACTCTCTGTAACGGCATACCTATATAATAATCATTTATTATACAAGCCCATGTAATATTATATATTATATGTCCTCTGTGACAGCATTTCACTATAGCATCCAAAAAACATCAAAACAAATGCAGTTGTTATAGAGAATTCTATATATGAAAACAGACATCCGCATTTCAGCAAGGTAGAAAAATCCAAATAATATTCATCAACATATGCTAATGATAGCCTTTCTGCTTTAATTATTTATAAATTACCTACAAACAATTATCACATACTTTCCTGAATGGAGGCACTATATCCAGTCTGCTCATCCCAAAATTTTGAATACAACATAACACCACCATACTTGCGCGATTTCTTGATCACCGGAAGAATTTCGCCGATCAACACATCCGCCGGAATAAACCCACTTCCGGCAGCCTGTGGTGCCGCCGGAAGACCCAAAAATATCCTTGTAGCATTCACCGACGACGTCCACTGGATCCAAGAATTTTCAATATTATCAGTATTATTAGGAGAGTACTGACACTGAGGATTATTGTAAAATTGAACCCAAACATTGTCAAAAAGACCTGTACTTAAAGCAGTACTAAGCAATCTATCGGGAAATGGACATTGTGGAGCTGCTGTTAAGTACACTTTTTTTCCAATCCTACCATAATCTTTCAAGTATTTAGCTAGATCTTCATAGTAAAGAGACGATCCAAGCTCAATATCAAAATCAATTCCGTCTAGAACAGCACTACCTAAAGGCCTAAAAGAGGAATTTCCACCCAAAAATGTGTTCCATAAATAACGTGCAAAATTTTTGGCGTCTTCTCTTGAAGCTAAAGAGTAATTTCCAACTCCACCACCAATGGATAACATTACTTTGACGCCAAGATTTTGGCAAAGCTCGAGTTCTGGACCGACGGCGGCACAGCCGTTGGCGGCGGGGTTGCAGTGACCGGCGAGATTGATTTCTGGAGTTTGGCCATTTCCGAATTTGTTAAGGAAGGCTAAGTTGACATAGGAATATCTGCCTGAGGCACAGGTTTCGTTTAAGGTTGCTTCGTTTCCGTTTTGGCCCCAGTAAATGGCTATGCCGCTAGCAATTGTGGTTTGGACAAGAGCTAGGAATAAGACAGGAAAAAGAAAATGTTGTTTGGTGGTCATTTTGGATAGAGTATAAAATGACATTCAACAGTGAAGAGGAAATGAGAAATTTCTGTACATTCAACTGACAACTGTACATATCCTTACTTATAAAAGCTACACTATAATACCCAACTAACAAACTGATTAGTCTAATAAACTGACTCTTATAGGAGTAATCTCTTACAAGTCACTCCTTACTTTTCAACCCCCCCTCTCAAACTAGGTGGTGTAAAAACATCAAACACATTTAGTTTGGAACTCAAATATTCATTATGAACTTTGCTAAGTCCTTTAGTCAATAAGTCTGCATGTTGATCTTTTGACTAAGACAGAAATATTGACGTAACTGGTAAAGTTGTTGTTATGTTATCTAAAGGCTATGGGTTCGAGCCGTGAAAATAGTCACTTGCAGAAATACAAGGTAAGATTACATACAGTAGACCCTTGTGGTCCAGTTCTTCTTCAGACTCCGAGCATATCGAAATTTAGTGTACCGGACTGCCCTTTACTTTGTTCTAACTAAACCCTGCAAGATCTTCTCCCTTATAAAATGACGGCCTATAACAAAGCTAGTGATTAATTCGAAAAAAATATATGTCTATATCTTAAATAACATGTATATATTTTGATTAGTATCCTATGATTCATATTTTAGGTAGTTGCACCGACTGATTTAGGAGGGCACAACTTGATCTTTAGTGCGTTGTCTTGATTCGATTCAACTCCAGCAGTTACTCAAGAAAAAATTTTGACAGTAGTGTTTCCGTCACTTTCAAATTCTGAATCCGCTTTTGATTACACGTGTAGCAAGGTTTTAGCTGGAGAATATTATATTAGTCACTCATCGTGTATAAACATCTCCAAGGAGGTTTAAATGGTCCCGGGCTATTGTACCCTTGTCTTAAATTTTTAGATTGAATGTTCAAATTCTTTTATAGTGTAATTGTACAAATACAAAATAATTTGTAGCAAACTCTGCAAACTGCTACAGAACTCATATGTAAAAACTTTTTAAAAAAGAAAGCTACTTGGCAAAATCTTAGCTGGAAACATTTATAAATTTTCTTTTTTAAAAAAAAAAGAAAAGAAAAAACAAACCTGAATTTACTTCCTTTCACTCGTAGACTTGGGCCTAGCGAAGCTCTAATGAAACATACAGATATGTTTTCCATTTGGGCCGAGTTCTTTCTTGTATATTCAGATCTTTTCCAACAAATTTTGCTCCTCCTCTCTATCAACTAACAGCAACTAGTGATGGAGCAAACACAAGATTAAACGATATTGTAGTCAACTATATATGCAAACTCAATGTAATATCATTTGACAATTGTACACTCACAACAGAAACTGGGAAAAGGAAAATAAAACTAACATTAATCTCTTTCACTAATTAAGCTTTCGCAAAGTATTAAGAAACATATTAGCAAGACAAGTCTAATGAAATATATACATGGGCTGTCCACTGGGCCCTAGTTTTCATGAAGTAGAATCAATTTTTTCTATAAGCTATTCAAAAGTTTGTAAACTCCAAATACAAATTACAAAGTCCCAATCACATTAAAGGAAGCTATGACTCAAACGAATTCCGAGAGAACTCATCTTTCTTGTATATTCAGATTCTTCCCACACAAAAAACTGCACCTTCTTTGGATCAACTAAAAGTAATAGGAAAGCTTGCATTTTACAAGTTTTTTTTAGGTGGATGGAGATCGAAAATCAGGGTAAAAGGCTAGTAAATAGTCGAGATCATTTTTCTTATGTGCACTACCAATAGTACTCTCATACTTTCTTATACTTAGATTTGTATTATTATCCGTTGTTTTGTTGCTTTAGTTTTCTTGTTATCTTATTATTGTTGATACTGCTTTGTATTACTGTTTCCTTTTCGTGGTTTATCCAATATTGTATATTTTTTCAATAATGTTGAGATTATATTTTTTTTTATCCAAAATTTATCGAAGATAGTTTGTCTACCTTCAAAAGATAGGAATAATAAGATTGTATACATACTACTCTTCCCACTCTCATCGTAGAATTACACTAAGTCCGTTATAATAGTTAGGAGTGGCAAAATTAAACCAAAAAATGTGATCCGTCCTGTCCGCCCACATTTGACACTCCTAGTTCCTTTTATTACAGTTGTCACGTTTGAAAATTCTCTTTTCTTTTGATGACTGATTATGGGAAACAGGTAGATATAATAATTATGCATTTAAGCAAAGTCTCATAAAGAAGCACAACTTCATCATTTCTTGATATGCATAAATGACTAAAGTAGAGAATCCCAAAGTGTTAAAAGTTTAGAAGGGGGGGACAAAACATGAATACTAAATAGAACCAGACATTTCCAAACGTGGTCCAAATTTGATTATTATTCTAGGGGAAAAAAGAATGGCCCGTGCCATTCCATTTCTTCCTAATGTTTTCATATATACATATATATAGAATCCTAACCTACTTTTTCAAGAAAGGCTTTTATAATATGTTTGTATATTGATCGTCCAAAATTGTGTGGTTGTCGATTTGGTATGGGAACAATTTTGGTTATAGATGAGTAGATAGGTTGATATTGATATGTTCTAAAGTGCCCCCACTTTGATTTGATTTGCTGACAGTTGATAAGTTGGATATATAATTGATAGTCTATATTCTATGAATGGTCATTGTGACTGTGAAATCAGTTGTCTTGACACCATATTTGACCATGCCTCTATTTTTTCCTCCAAAATGAAATAAACTTTAAAATAGAGTAAAGTTACTCTAATTATTTTTTTATTTTTTATTTTTCATTTTATATACTTCTCTTTCTTCAATATTATATTATTATTTTTTATTTAAATTTTATTTTTTTATTTCTATTAAATTTTTTATATATATATTCATCACATATAATTTAATATAAAATTATTTCATACCATAAATTTTTAAATAATATAATTTGTAAGCAAATATTATAGATTATATATATTAACGGATAATTCAAATAAAAGTGAAATCATTGAGATACAAGATAATTAAATACATATTACATTATGGTAAAATTCAGATTAAATATTACATAAATATTCAACTTCCACCTCTAATATACTCTCATAAATGATCTATTTATGCATTAAGCAAAATGAGCATCTTTGTCTTTAAATTTTTTGTGCCGAGCTAAAAATTGCTCAAATCAATGATTTTCAATTTTCATGTATTTCCAATTTTAATGTATTTTCGTTTAATGTGTTTTCAATTTTCACTTTTCAATTTTAGCAACATCTAATATTTTATATTTGTACCTTTCAAATTTAGCAACATCTAATATTTTATATTTGCACCATTTATTTTTTGATATGATTATATATTTTCTGTACAATCATAACTTATAATAAAATTAACTTACAATTTTACATAAAAATAATAAATGCATGAAAATTAATTTGTCAAAATTAAATTCCAAAGTTAAGATGTAAAATTTATATTTTAAAGATGTTACATAAACATAATTAGGTATACATATAGAGATAAATTTAAAAAATTAAATAATAAAGTAAGGATGAATAGTAATGGAGGAGATGAATAGTGTTACTCCAAATTTCGAGTAACACTATTCATCCCGCATTTTATGGGCAAAAATGGAAGAGCATTGGAGCCACATTATGGCAAAAAACGGATGCATTATTGGAGAAATGGGGGAGGGTTGGAGATGTCCTTAATGTTTCTTTCTCAGCTTCACGTTTGTACTACTGGGTGCAAAGTAGTTTGGATGCTCGCTTATATATATACGAGTTTTGTAGTATGTATTTGCGCGTGTATCTAGTCTCGATAAATACATTTTGAAGAAAACTATTGATATCAGTGTGTGTTTGACAAATTAAAATTAGTGATTATTTGATTTTAGCAATTCCCTTGAGACTTACATGTTAAAGCAGTTATGCTAAGAGTATTGTCAAATTGCAAAATAATTTTACTTAAAGATTAATTGAGAAGAGAAAAAGTAAATTGAACTCTCTTGTTAATCAGTTATTGCAAAATTTTACTCATTTTTTAATATTAAAATAATTTATTTCTTATTAATTTAATTTCTTAATATTATCTCATCTCAATCTTTAAATATATTTAACTATAATTATAATTTTATCCAATAAAAATTTTGCTCTGATATTATATGTGTATAGTTGTGTTTATCGAATCATTATTATTATTAACTTTCGCTAGTAACTTTCCTTTTCTCTCTCTTTTATATACTTAAATATATTGTTTAGCTATTTCTTATAATTATTGAGTTAAAATATTATACAAAAAAATTCAAATATAACATGAAAATATATATATATTATATTTCATATATATAATTCACATTAAAATAATATGAAATGAATTATAGTTATATGATGTTATTACTTTAAACACTTCTCGAAAATTAGAAAAGGTCTTTAAAGACCTAAACTAATGATAGCACAAATTTGGTCATTTGGATAATGTTAGTTTTGTCTTTTTTATTTTGCCCAATTAGATGGAAGAATCTCTAAATAAATATGACGTATTTTATTAATGTCATATATTTCTTGAATTTATGTTGCTGATTAGGACTTAAATATTAGAACTTCCCACCTAGTACCTAGTTTTAAAAAGAAAAAAATTAATAATTATAATTTCAGTTGATTTAAAAGTTCTAATATTTGGTAAATAAATATTTCAAATAAGGATAGATTTAAAACACAAATTTTAGTTGAATTAAAACTCCTAAATATTAGGACAAATTTTAGTAGATTACTTATTGTATTTGGTACGCTATTATTGAACAATCTCCTGACCTATGATGTATAATAATCTTTTAAATAATGTAACAATGTAAAGTTCTTGAATAATAGCAGTAAATAACAGTTAAACTCGGTAAACGCATAAGTTTTCCAACTATATTTGTGTGGAGTAAAGAAGATTTACAATCATTTATCTCCTAATTCATCCTTCCAAATCCAAATCGTTTGACCATTTATCCAGTCCAATATAAGTGATCAGTAAATTATTGAATTAACAGTTAAAAAATTGAGCTGTTCTAAAGATAAATAAACTAATATAGTAGAGTGTCCTTATGATCAGTTTAAACCTCACCCTAAATCAAACTAAAATAACAGGGACTGAAAAAAAAATTGTTTTTTTCTTTTTGTGGAAAGAACTTGGCCTTAAGCAAAGATAAACACTATTTTAACCTACTGCAGACAAGGATATCTTCCATAGCGTCTCTTTGGTTAATTTTGACCTACTGTAAAAACAAGGTTAGTATGGGGTTTGGCCGATTTAATTAATTTCCAACTAGTGGGCCACGAAGGAAAATTATTTTGGCAGAAAATCCATGTTGGAACCTTCCATAGAAATTAGGTAACTAAGATTTAGGGAAATTTTATTTTTGAAGAAAGGTCGAGGGTGGACAGATTTTTAAGTAGTCGGCTGGTGATGCCTTCCTTTACTTAACTAGTTTTATACAGTAAAATAAAGGGAAAATTACCAGTTTAAGTAACTACGAAAATTAGTCAATTCATAATATTATTAATATTAGCTAATTGCATCTCTCTGGGCGCACGTTAATTAAACTGCGCCGTCCATGGGGAGGAGGGAGCGCATCCCTTCTCAGAGAGCTCTAATGGCCCGGGAATCTAAGGCATTGCAGGCGGCAACGCAACGAGGGAGGAAAGGTACCCAAATACCAGTAGAAACATCAGTTTCGAACCCGAATGAATGTCGATCAGAGAACCTAGAGAAGGAAGGGAATGGAAATTCGAATTTAGGAAAGGGATTAAGCTCACAACCTCAGAAGGCGAAGGAAGCAGCAGTTTAGGAGCCAATTCTTTCTCATTCTAATGTAAAAGTGAAACAAGCTCAACAGATTGGGCTGACGTAGCAGGAGCTTCATCAAGTAATAAGCAGATTAATTCAATCAGTAGTGACAGGAAGTCATGGGCAGATCAGGTGGAAGATGAAACTATAGAATACATGTCTACCTTATTTAGAGTTCTTTCATATACGTTATATTTTCATACTTATCTCTTGTAATAGTTATATATATTTGATATCTAATGAATGAAAGAATAATTTTCTACCACAAATAATATTTCAATATGGTATCATTATGAACCTAATTCCTAGGGATTCCATCACCAAACCCTTGCCTTAGCCGTCACACCCTAGCAGTGCCACCCCACTGCCGCTACACGTCGCCACTGTCAACTACTGCTGCGACGCTGCGCCAACCCCACTGCCGCTGCTTCTTTCCTTTTTAAACGATGGCTGAAACGGCTTCTATTCCTCCCTAATTCCTCCCTAACCCTCATGACCCTAAAACACCACTCATCTCTGTCACGATCCCAGGTGCAAAACTACATGGTCCAACTACATGGGATGGAAGAAACAAGTAGACACTCTTCTTCACGGTTTTGGTCTATTTGGTTGGATTGATGGGACAAAAATCGCGCCAGCTCTTACTATTATATCTGCTGCGTCCACTGTTGCCGGAACGGGGTCCTCCACTCCCAATCTGGCTTATCTATCGTTGTACCGCCAAGACAAGTTGTTATTATCTTCCATTCTTGGAAGCCTTGCAGAAGAAGTTGCTTCTTTGGTGAATCCGACAACCACTTCAAAGGCGGCATACGACATCTTGGAGGCCACGTATGCCGCTCCTTCGCGAAGTCACATTAAAGAGGTTCGTGCTCGTCTCAAACATACGGTTCAAGGAACATCATCAATCACACAGTACTTCCATGCTATTCGTACTATCAAGGATGAATTGGCATTGTTGGGTAAGCCTCTTGATTTGGAAGATTTGCTTGACAAGATATTAGATGGTTTGGATCCTATATATAAATATGTTGTTGATTCCGTCAATGCTCGTGATACACCGATTACTGTTGATGCTTTGCAAGAAAAATTATTACATGAAGAGTTGAAACTTAAGCCATTGGGATCATCAATGTTTCCGTCCCACCCCGCTACAGCCTTG
>MCJB01001403.1:260492-284272 GCA_002018475.1 Nicotiana obtusifolia | reverse complement strand
ATTTCTGGGAAACAATCTCATCTCTTGGTCGTCAAAACGACAACCTACCATATCCCGGTCCAGTGCTGAAGCCGAATATAGGGGGGGTAGCAAATGCCGCAGCTGAAGCTACATGGATCCGTAATTTGCTTCTTGAGCTTCATGTTCCGATCCTCAAAGCTACGGTAGTTTATTATGACAACGTCTCAGCCGTTTATTTGTCAGGCAACCCCGTGCAGCACCAGCGTACCAAACACATAGAAATGGATATTCACTTTGTTCGGGAGAAAGTTCAGATCGGTCACATTCGAGTTCTTCATGTGCCGTCTTCATCACAGTATGCGGACATCTTTACTAAAGGACTCCCGAGATACGTATTTGACTCGTTTCGATCCAGCTTAAACATTTCAGCCTACCCACGTTCAAGCTGAGGGGGACTATTAGGAGAATATATTTTATATTAGGAAAGTATATTTTATATTAGGAGAATATATTTTATATTAGAAAAGTATCTTTATTATTCCATATCTTCCATTGATTTGATTTAGTTCCTATACTAATCCCTATTGGTCTTTGATTTGTATTCTAGCACTATAAATAGGGATCATGTAAACCATTGAGAATCAACAAAGAAGATCATATTCCTTCATGAAGAACTCCACTAATGCGACACACAACTCGTCGCTCAGTGCGGCGCGCTTGTGTAATTTTCGTCCAGTTAATCTCAGTTCGGCTTAGAGAGGGTAGTTTAGTCCAGGTCTGCCCATATTCGGTATAAATACACTGTAAACACAATTTTTTAATGGGATTCGACCTAAGAGAATATTCGAGAGACATTTTCCTAAAGACTAGTCCATTAACGTAATCTTGTATATCTTTACAGTGCTTCATATTAGTTCATTTTGTAGGGTTCAGATTTAATTGAGAGAGGAATCTTAAATTATGTTTGAGCTAATGATCGAGTGAATTCATGAGAATTATTATAATATTAGAAGTGAATTGAAACAGAGTTAGATCCCGAATAGCTATCTTACACATAATCTGTCGCAACCTTAATTCCCATATTGCTTACAACTCGTTTGTTCAACTTTCCTTCTCTGATCAGGTATAATTATTAGTAATCATAATTTAGTAGCTAATTGTAGTAGTAATCACTCGAAACCAAGTGTTGATCATCCTAAATTGCAAATAAGTCAGAAATTACTCAAACATTATTTAAATCTAATCTCTGTGGAGACGATAGTTTTACTATACTATCTTTGGCTAGCGAGCATTAGTTTTCGTGTTGTGTTTTGCGCTCGTCAAATTTTGGTGCCGTTGCCAAGGATTGATAATAAATAGTGTTTAAAATAGTGTTTGTTGCTAATTTGGGAACCTATTTTATTTTATTCTTCATGGGTTTTCTCTTCCATGTGCAAGCAACAGGTTGCCTTCTTTGGTGTATGACTCGATCTTCTTCAAAAGAATTATTTCCATACAATCCGGAGGTGGAAAAGAGTTTGCGACAGTTGAGAAAAGAGAAAGAGCTCATCAAAAAGTTCTTGGGGTAACCTTCAACCCAAGAAAATATGGCTAATAACAAGGACGACGGGGTAGATTTAGCTGCAAGAGGGGCGGCACAATATAGAGAAGAAGCTGCACAGATAGCAGCTGAGGCAGCCCGTAAAGCTGCTGATGAGGCCATCGAAGATGATGCGGGTCGAAGATTTAATCTAAATTGACCTTTGGTTGAAGATCAGTTCGAGAATGTGGTGCCCAGGCCTAGTAGAGCATTGGGTGATTATGCCAGACCAATCTATAATCAGGGATTATCCAGCGTCAGACCTCCACTCGTAGCATCAAATAATTTTGAGTTGAAGCAAGGTTTGCTTCAAACTATTTAGAACAACTGTGTCTTCAGAGGGAAGGTGAATGAAGATCCTAACACTCACTTGATGGATTTTGAAGAAATCATGAACACCTTCCAGTACAACGGAGTGTCAAAAGATGTAGTTTACCTAAGGGCATTCCCCTTTTCACTGAAGGATGATGCAAAGCATTGGCTTCGTAGCTTACCAATAGGGTCGATCAGGACATGGGAAGATATCACTAAAATGTTTCTAGACAAATATTTCTCAACTGCAAAAACAGTGAAATTCAGAATGAAAATTCACAACTTCTGCCAGAAGGACACTGAAATAGTTTTCGAGGCTTGGGAAAGATTTGAGGAGATAGTGAGAAAGTGTCAGCATAATGGGATTGAATTTTTTTATGCAACTCCAGGACTTTTGGGACGGACTGACACTTCTCTCACGACGAACTCTGAGCACTGCAGTTGGAGGTCCTTTAATGAAGAAGAATCCTAAGGAGATTTTTGCAATTCTTGGTGAGCTCTCTGAAGATGCTAACTAGTAGCTTGCTGAGAGTAATGATAGAATAAAATTAGCTGGGGTTCATCAAGTAGATTCTAGTACATCAATGCAAGCCCAACTAGACTCCATGCCAAGGAGATAAAAATGTTGACTTTAGCCAAGGTCTAGAGCCAAACGTCATTAGTTTGTGACTTCTCCGTAATGGGTCATCCAACGCATGAATGTTAGGCCTCAACTGCAGATGATGTGGTAAATGCTGTGGTAAGCTTTGACAGAGGCAACTACCAGAGTGGTAATAATTTTAACTCTATGGGCAGAGGCATCCAGGCTTTTGTTGGAGTTCACCAAGTGGTAGCCTGAACTCATGGTAGCAGAATAATCCCAAACCTCAGGGACAAGAAGCTCCAGGATTTTAGAATCAGGCAGGCAGCAATACCAGCTTCCATATTCTAATCAATCTAGCATGGAAGATCTAATGAAAGCTTTCATTATTAAAAAGGATGAGAGATTTGAAACTCATAGTGCAGCTATTCGAAACTTAAAGAGGCAAGTGGGGCAGATTGGTAGTTTGTTGTTTGAGAGGTCTCTTGGAACCCTCTCTGTGGATACCGAAAGGATCCAAAGGAAACAATAAATGTAGTGTCATTGAGGAATGGCAAATTATTGCAAGATCCATTGGTAGCAGAGAAGAATGACTTGATGGGAATCAAGTTAAGAATAAAGTGAGGGCAGAGCAAGAGGATGATCTGAAGAAGAAGCACACTTCTGAAGTTCCAACAAGGAAGAAGAAAGAGAAACAAAGAAGTAATGATGAGAGTGAAGAAAGTAAATATATGCATGCTCTACCTTTCCCATAGAAGCAGAGAAGAGAGAAGTTGGACAAACAATTTGGGCACTTTCTAGAAGTGCTCAAGTAGGTGCATGTGAATATACCTTTCATAGAGGTGCTTTCACAGATGTCAGTCTATGCTTAATTTTTGAAGGAGATATTGTCCACAAAGATTAAAGTAGAAGAGACATCGATTGTCAAGCTCACATGCATTGTAGTGCCATTCTGCAAAACAAGCTCCCTCAAAAGTGTGGAGATCCAGGGAGTTGTACTATACCGTGCTCTTTAGGAATTATTAAGTTTAAAAAATCATTTTGTGATTCAGGTGTTTCTATTAATATTATGCCTTTGTCTATTTTTATGAAATTAGAGGGAGAGATTGGAGAAATCAGGTCGATACATGTGTCCTTGCAGCTGGCCGATCAGATCACAATCATACCTGAAGGAATAGTGGAGGATGTGCTAGTTCGGGTGGATAAATTTGTGTTCCCTGTGGACTTCATTATGGTGAACATGGAGGAGAATAGGGAGGTCCCTCTAATTCTAGGGAGACCCTTCTTGGCTGCTGGCATATTAATTCTGGATATTCAAGCAAGACAGCTCATGCTCAGAGTGGGGGAAGAAAGGGTGGTCTTCAAGATGGAAGGAGCAATAGGGGCCCTAAAAGAGCAAACTAGAAAGAGTGAAATTGAGAAGTGTGGGCTGTACCCAAAGAAGGCCAAAACAAAGCTGTCAGCATGGATGTGTGCACTGGGTCGAGCGTGCAAGGGAGATCCTGACTTCCATTCAGACCCCGACTAGATGAATCAAAGAAGTTTTCTTTACCTCTTACTTTTTATTTATGTGTCATGAGGATATGCCACAATTTAAAGTGTGGGGTGGGGGATGTAAATATGCATGTGTGTTTTTTTTTCATTTTTTTTCAATTGAAAAAAAGTTAAATTTTTCCGACGATGGATTTTCTTGGCTGTCTTCTTGATGGATTCATGTCGAAGAAAATAAATTTTTAGCCATTTTTTTTTGTTTTCATAGGTAGTGTAGAATTCCCACTTGGTCTTTCTTTGTGCGTCGGTTCTGTTTCAAGGGTTTTTTTTTTGAACCGGATGTAGTTAGTTTTTTTTGTTAGGAATAGGGAAATCTTGTACTATGGTATTAAAACGAGATAATTATTCTTGACTTTATTATTCCTTGAGAGAATTTAGTGCCTTAGTTGTGACTCCTAGGCTCAGTTCTTGACTCATGTATAAGTACCCTAAAATGTTTGATTTTGACTATGCTTAACTGCATTGACTAGAGAGTCGGAATAGATCCGATCCTGAGTGAGTTATGTGCCAACGTGTGTGAGATTTTGTTGATATTATGTGCATGTCAGTTGATGTCTAGAACTTGCCACGCGTGTTTGCAAAGCAAAATAGCAGTCTTGTTCAGTCTAGGAAGTGATATAGACATTTTTTTTGTTGAGACAATTATATAGTTATGACCCGCCTAAATGTTGTGTATCCTAGTAGACCATTTGGGCCTGTAATCCTATTTCTTTGTCAACAACACTGCAAGCCTGATCCACTTTATTTGAATTGACTATTTGTTTGAACCTTTTATCTCTCTTGAGCACTTGAATTTGTTATGAGCTTGTAAAAGCTAAGTTGAGGTGTGGTCAGATTATTGAGTGGAACTATTGAAAAAGGAGAAAGGTGCATTGTTTGAAAATTGTGAGAGCCACTTGTAGGGAATTGAAAAAAAATGAGTTTGCTTGAAAAGAAAAAAAATCAAAACTTAGAAAAGAAAAAAAATTATTCCTTGCTAGTGGTAAATCTTTTTGTCTGTGCTTAATGAAATTGGGAGCTTTGTGTTAATATGATGTGAAGGTTAGCGTTTGGTTCAATACATGTGAAGGTTAGCGTTTGGTTCAGGGAGGTGTAGTCACTCTATCCAACTGTATCCTATCCGTCTCGCAGCCTACATTACAACCAATTAATGTCCTACTTATCTTTGACTGAATGAGCTCAATTAGTAGAGTATTACACTACGGGCAAACCTATGGTACGTGTTCTGTGGCATATGAATTTTGATTCTGAGAGTGAGTGAATTCTGTCTATCTTGAGTTCCTATTTGTTTTTGAATTTTATTTTGTGTGGAACTACTCTCTATTTATGGTGTGAGGGTACATGACTTGCAAAGCAAAGACAATTACTTTGAGCTCTGTGTTATAGTAAATGAGCATGTTGAATCGAGTTTTGAGGTAGGATGTTATGATAGGGTGCTTAGTTTGCTTTAAATATTCTTGGCATGACGCGTCAAGGAAGTTATTTGATAAAAAGGTCGTCCCTATGCGAATTGTAGTTTAATTGCTCGAAGACGATATTTAAGTGTGGGGTGTTGATGGTAGTCTAAAAATACGAATTTTTAGCTAATTTGCACCTATTATTTGTTACACTTTAATTACGCGTTTTCTATTATGCAGGTGGAGATTTTGAGCTAAACTGAGTTTTTGGAGCAAAATAAATAAAAGAAAACTTTGAAGCCCGAGTAAAAGTTCGAGAGTTAAGCTGAGATCTAGTTCAGGGGTCGAGGAATGAGTATACATGTAAAAAAAATAGAAGAAAATTGCTCAAGGCCAAAAAGTGGCCTATCACGGCGTGACTGATGGTGTGAGGCACGTTGTGTCTTAGGACAAATGAAATAGAATTGCAAATTCCTAAAGTTTTGGCTTAATACCTTGTGCTGACATCATGCCCAATAAGGGGACAATCAAACAGTCATCTACCTAATATGATAGAGAAGGAAAGAAAAGAATGATAAAAATCAAGCTCCGAAGCAGTCCACTAGTGCGACGCACAGCTCATCGCTCAGTGCGGCGCGCTTGTGTAATTTTCGTCTAGTTAATCTCAATTCGGCTCAGAGAGGCATTTAGTTCAGGTCTGCCCATACACAGTATAAATACACTGCAAACTCAATTTTGAAGGGGATTCGGCCTAGGAGAATATTCGAGAGACGTTTTCCTAAAGACTAGTCCATTAACGTATTCTTGCATATCTTCACTGTGCTTCATATTAGTTTATTTTGTAGAGTTTAGATTTAATTGAGAGAGGAAGCTTAACCTTACGTTTAAGCTAATCATCAATTTAATTTGTGAGAATAATTAGAATATTAGAAGTGAATTTAAACAGAATTAGATCCCGAATAGCTATCTTACACCTATCATGTCGCAACCTTAATCCTCATTTTGCTTACAACCCGTTAGTTCAACTCTCCTTCTCTTTGATCAGGTTTAATTATTAGTAATCTTAATTTAGTAGTTAATTATAGTAGTAATCACTTGAAATCAAGTGTTGATCATCCTAAATAGCAAATAAGTCACAAATTACTCGAACATTGTTTAAATTCAATCTCTGTGGAGACGATAGTTTTACTATACTATCTTTGGCTAGCGATCATTAATTTTCATGTTGTGTCTAGCGCTCATCAGATAGCCTCTTGCCTAATTTGGCTTGAAAATGTGGGAGATATGATGTATTGAAATTTTACAAGAAATCTGAAAATTTCAGGGAAATAAATGGTATTTTCGTAATTACTTGCACTAGAAAAAAATAGCAATAAGAAAATCTTCATTTTAACATCCAAAACCCATTCGGAACCTCCCAGACACGAACCATATATGCAGTTCAATTATAAAACACGCTATGAACCTGCTTGCACACTCAAAATACCAAAAAGATATCATTTCGTCCCGATATTGACCATGATCAAACTCCAAATCCTTAACTTAACTAGCTTCTCAACCAACAATCCAAAACACACCCGAGCCCCTCGGGATCCCATCAAATCATACCAACAAGTACAAATATATCATCCAAACTTATCTAAATCCTCAAAACACACATGGGAACATTACACCAAAGAATCGAGGCTCAAACCGAATATAATTTATCTTAAGTTGTTAAAATCTTCATTCTTTCAAAAGCGTGTCCGAATCACACTTAAATACTTTAGATTACTTTCAAACTTTATGCACAAGTTCAATTCAATATATAGACCTATCCAAAGTCTCGGAACACCAATTGGAGTCCAATAACATCAAAGTCAGCTCTTGGTCAAACTTATTGACTCTTAAGTTCTTCAAATCGCCAACTTTTGACAAATAGTATCGAATTCTTCTGGGAACCTCCGAAACCAAATGCGAACATATGTACAAGTCCAAAATCATCGTACGAACCTATCGGAGCAATCAAAATCTGATTTTGAGTCCGTTTACCCAAAAGTCAAACCTTGGTCAATTCTTCCAACTTAAAGCTTCTAAAATGAGAATCATTCTTTCAAATCAATCCCAAACCACTTGAAAAAATCGAATACACACAAGTCATAATACATAATATGAAGCTACTCAAAATCTCAAACCACCGAATGGAACGCTAAAGCTCAAAATGACCGGTCGGGTTGTTACATTCTCACCCACTTAAATATATGTTCGTCCTCAAACGTGCCAAGAGTCACTCCAAAGCCATCAAATCGCTGTATAAACTTGAGATACACGTACCCATGATTGATCCCACATCACCTTAACCTATATAAGGTTGACAACACAATCTAACCAAAGATCTTAACCTCAACCTTAGCTCACAACCCTTAGAACCTAATCTCAAACTTCCGAAATTCATTATAATACCTGATTCTTGCATCTATATGCTTTATAAGTCTGAATCAAGCTATATCAAGCCTTAAACATACCCCAAGTATAATCACATGATATTCCACATAACCTAGATACACATAGCAATAGCTCCCGACCACAATAGCTGCTCAAATAGAAAATCTGGTATCAATCTAACCTCCTACCAATAAAAACCTTGTTCCAAATCTTCATACACTACCAATGATGAAAGAAACACGCAGAAACTCATAACCACCGATCACATCAACAAGTCATGGAGCTCGGCAAGAACTTTAGCCGAAATCTAAGTTGACTAGTGATATTATCCTTCCAACATACCTTAATCAAGTCCGATAACACTTATTCCAGGTCAAATAACCTCACCCCGTCCAGTACAAGCTTCTATTCCAACATGGCACACCAATCCTATTTAGAGTTACATACCATGCAATCCGTGCACCAACGAGCAATAGCTCAAATATACCTAATGATGGAAAGAATATGAAATGAAAGAACTGCCCTGCCAACTCAATAGATACCATCACCAGGCCCAATTCTACGAACACATCACACAAGGAGAAACAAATATACTAAACATGCTCAAGGATCATATCCCAACATAACCCCACTGCGAGCGATGCATGACAAAATCTAAACACCGGTCGACATGGAATATGTCGAGCCACGAGTCTCATACTCAACATATATATGCATATCAACAACAAACATGTGAAGCGCATAACCATGGAGAAATAGATATCACTATATATCACAAACAGAAGACCATAATCAAGGCGCAGTCAACCACGCAACACTCCAAAAGCCACCTCGCTCGAATTCTGCCACAAGGCCCAAAGGTGTGCAGATAGTCAACAGTCTCATAACTCATCGTAGCATAGGAGAGTAACACATGGAACACATCAGAACATGAATAAGATCAACTCTAATCGATGCTATTAACATCAGCTTGCCGGGTAAGCAAATCGGACTCGATGTAGAATACACTTTCTCATTACGCCTACTAGTGGCCTCCAAATCAATTCCAATCCTTCCGAAATACGTAGATAGCCTCCGAAAAGCCCACAATAACATATCTATAACACATACCATCAGTCATCAACCTCTTAGCATGGCTTCACCATTCACAACCACAGAATAATATGCCTCTAAGAACCCTCTTAGTCTTCAAATCATTAGAATACCAGAATAACATATCTATAGCACATAACATCAGTCATCAACCTCTTAGCATGCCTTCACCATTCACAACCATAGAATAATATGCCATCTACTGTAACGACCCGACCGGTTGTTTTGGGTATTGTAGCCCCGTTCTCCCATTTATTACTTATTCAATGTTCATATGTGGTTATGTGACTTGTCGGAGTAGTTGGTTTAGTTCCGGAGATGTTTTGAAATGAATTAGAGTATTTAGTTCTAAGGTTGGAAGCCTTAGTTGTAAGAGTTGATCGGATGTTGACTTATGTGTAAATGAATTGGAATGGAATTTTGATGCTTCTGATAGCTCCGTATGGTGATTTTAGACTTAGGAGCGTGTCTGAATATTGATTTGGAGGTCCGTATGTCGTTTTGGCTAGAATTGGCAAAAACTGTAAAGTTAAAAGTTTGGAAAGTTAAAAAGTTTGACCATGCGTTGACTTTGTTGATACCGGGCTCGCATATTGGTTCCAGAAGTTAGAATAGGTCCGTTGTGTCATTTTTGACTTGTGTGCAAAATTTGAGGTCAATCAGAATTTGTTTGATAGGTTTCGTTATCGATTGAAGAAGTTGGAAATCCATTAGTTTCAATAGGCTTGAATTGCGGTGCGATCCATGTTTTTGATGTGATTTGAGGCCTCGACTAAGTTTGTATGATATTTTAGGATGTGTTGGTATGCTTGGATGTGGTTCGAGGGGCTTCAGATTGATGTTTAAACTTGAGGAAATCCTGAAGATTTGCAAGTTTGGTGCAATCACACATGTGAGGAATTGGTCGTAGGTGAGAGACCATAGAAGGGTCAGGCTATCGCAGGTGCAGAAATGCTAGGGGTTGGGGGATGTACAGGTGCGAAGGTTGATCTGCATCTGCGAGCTCGCAAATGTAGGAAGTGGAGTGCAGAAGCGGATCGCAGTTTGGTCTTGGGTTTTTGCAGAAGTGGACATTTTGGCGCGGGTGCGCTTACACAGAAGCACATGTTTGATTGCAGAAACGAAGGTGGACTAGAAGATCTGGGGTTGCAAATATGACCACCTTTCCATAGAAGCGGGACCACAGATGCGGTTAAGTGACCACAGGTGCAGAATCACTGGCAGAAGGATAAAATAGAAGGGCTTCGTGATTTCTCTTATTTTGGACTTTGCAAGCCCGGCTAGTGGCGATTTTTGCGAGGGGTTTCACAAGATTTCAAGAGTTATGAAAATTTTGATAATTTTTATTTATTAATATTGAATACTCATTGATTTCCTACCTAGATTATGTGTTTTTGAGGTGAAATTTGGGATTTTGGACTAGGGATTAGAAAGTAAGTTTTGGGGATTTGGGGGTCGATTTGTTGTCGGAATTGGATGATTATGGTATGGTTGGACTTGTTATTGAAGGGGTGTTCAGATTTTTTATTTTTTGTAGGTTTTGAGGCGTGGGCCTTAGGTTTCCTTTATGGGTTAACTTTCTGAATTTGGTTAAAGAACTTAGATTTATCGTATGAGATCGATTCCTATAGCTTGTATTGATTATATTATGTTGTCTGTCACTAGATTTGAGTTGTTTAGAGGCTGATTCACGAGGCAAGGGTTTGTTAGAGCGTTAAGTTGCGTAGTTTGAGGTAACAAACACTTCTAAACTTGGTATTAAGGGTATGAATACTTGAAATATATGTTATGTGGTTGGTGTTGAGGTGACACACATGCTTGTTGACGGGTGTGCGGGTGTGCACCGTGGTAATTATGACTCAGTTGATTCTGTGTTCCTGTGTAGTTATCTAATCTTGTTTCTATCTATTGAATTCCTTGTGTTAAAGTAATTGAGCTGTGATCCATGTTAGAAATCATGCTTAGGCTATATGCTTATTCTGTTGGGACCCACTAAGGTCATATCTGTTGTTGAGTTATTTGCTTAAATTGCAATTATGCACTTAGTCATATTCATTCATTTGCATATCATATCTCCGTCTCTATTGTCAATTTCTGTCACATCATGTTATCATTTTTTTGGGCTGAGTGGTATAAGATTTGTGAGCCCGTGAGAATGGAGAGATGGATGATTGAGGTGGACTGAGAGCCGGATTGTGAGTGATATTTATGAGATAGGGCTGCATGCTGCAGCGGGCCTTATTGATCATTTACGGGATCGGGATGCACACCACAACATGCTTTATTGACTCATTATGGGATCGGGCTACATGCCACAGTAGGCCATGTTAGCTTATATTAGCGCTTGGGCAGGATCCGCCCCTCTAAAGTCTGACATACCAGCAGTGAGCGCAGGTACCATACAGTGCTGAGTGATTGTGTGTTATGAGTGGGAGTTGTGACAGACAGATTGAGTACTCTGAGAGCGTGAGTACCTGCGAGTATCACTGTGATGCATTATATTTGATATGCGTATTTGACATGTAGTCATGGAGATGTAACCTTCCTCATGATAGATGTACTTAACATTTTTATCAGTGTTGAGCTTAAATTGTTGAACTCGTAAGCATGTCAAAATTTCTGTACTGTGTACGAATTGGTTATGGAAGTTCTCTGAGTTGCTACTTTCATTTCCCTGTAATATCTGTACTGTCATTATCTAGATCTTGACTGTATCTTTCTGAGCTCGTTAGTGCTTTTAGCCCAAGGTTAGTCTTGTTATTTATTGAGTACATTGGGTCGGCCATACTCATACTATACTCTGCACTTCGTGTGCGAATCTAGGTACATCTGGACGCGGTGGTTGCTAGATTTGGTGTAGTATCTGCTCGGAGACTATTGAGGTAGCTTCTCTAACGCCTGTAGACCTCGAATCTCCTTCCTTTCAGTTTATTCAGTACTGTTCTATTTTTCAGAAAGTTGTGTTAGAGATTTAGAGTGTGTTGACACTTAGTAGCTCATGTACTGGGTGACATCAGGATTTTCAGATTGTTGTAGTTGAGTCGCAGTTGTTCTTATCAGTTATTCACGAGATTTTTCACTGTTGAACTTGTTAAATCATGTTTTTAATAATACGCGTAGTTATTATGTGATTGTGGACTTACCTAGTAAGTAGGAACCATCACGACATGTTGAGATTTGGGCCGTGAGAAGTTGGTATTAGAGCCCTAGTTTACTTAGGTCTCACGAGTCATGAGCAGGTTTAGTAGAGTCTTACGGATCAGTATGGAGACGTCTGTACTTATCTTCGAGAGGCTGCCGAACCCTTAGGAAATTTCACATTCCTGTATTCTTGTCGTACATATTTGTTGATTCCGGTAACTAAACTACTATTTTTCTATTCTCTTACAGATGGTGAGGACACGTGTGACTGGATCAGGCGAATAGACACCAGTACCACCAGCTGGGGCCACGGTAGAGGCTGAGGTGCAGCTCGTACTGTAGCAAGAGCAGCACCTGTGGAGCCACCAGGTTATCCAGCTCAGAAGCAGATACCATATGTGGTTGGACCAGGGGGACTAGCTCAGGCACCAGTTGTGCCCATTGTGATTCCAGACCTTCAGCAGGATTTGGCCCATATATTGACTATATGGAGTAGCCTTTCTCAGGCGATTTCAGTTCCGGTCGCACCAGCTACTTCTCAAGCTGGGGGAGGTGTTCAGACTTTCGCCGCACGTACTCTAAAGCAGGTAGTTCAGGGACATCAGACATCGGGGGTACTACCAACCCATTCGATTACAGCTACTCGAGCCCAGGTTGGTCCACCTATGAGTGATGAGGAGCAGAAGAGACTAGAGCAGGTTCAGGCATCCAGAGTTCAGTGGGACTGAGTTAGAGGATGCACATGATTTCTTAGATAGGTGCCAGCAGATCCTTCGCACGGCGAGTATTCTAGGGACTAGTGGACTCTCTTTTACTAATATTTAGCTATAGGGGGCAGCCATTAGGTTGTGGAAGTCCTATGAGTTGAGCAGGCCAGCCGACGCTGCACCACATATGTGGCATGAGTTCTCACTTCTCTTCTTAGAGAAGTTTGTTCCACAGACCCGCATGGAGGAGTTACGTAGTCAGTTTGCGAAGCTACACCAGGAGGGTATGTCAGTGACCCTGTATGAGATGAGATTTTCAAAGTTGGCTCGTCATGCGATATGGTTGGTTCCCATAGAGAGGGATATGATTAGGAGGTTCATTGATGGCCTCAACTATGCACTGCGCTTCTTCATAATTTGGGAGATCGTGTCAGGTGCTAGGTTTGACGAGGTGGTTGATATTGCTAGATGCCTAGAGCAGGTTCATAGTCAGGAATGTGAGGAGAGGGAGATCAAGAGGCCTCATGGTTCGGATATTTTCAGTAGTGCCTCATTCGTAGGATAGTCCCACCACAGCAGGGGTCGTCCTTATAGGCCCGCTCAGATGGCTCATCCAGTTCATCGTGATGCATCAGCTAGCCATGGTTCATACAGTGCTCGTCCCGGGTCAGTAATCTCTCAGTGCCCTCCCCGGCTCAGAGTTCATCCCGTGCTCCATCTGTTAAGGGTCAGTTGTACTAGGTCCTTCTAGTAGTTATTCTGGTTCTCGGGGTCCGATTCAATATCTGCCGCCATTGACGGATCGAAGTTGCATTGAGAGTGGAGAGTTTGGGCACATGGAGAGGCATTTTCCCCATTTTTTGGTACGAATGATCGTAAGCGGGGGGAGAATGTAAGGCCCCATTAAAATTTCCTAATGATTTAACATTTTAAAGTGCGACAATGGTATATGTGAATAACGTACTCGAGTATTAAAGAAGACCTACGGGGGTGGAACCCCATTATTTTGATATGAAAAGTGTTTCGGAACATATTAAGGAGGTTTGTAAGTGGGAAGAAGTTACTTGGAATTAGTTGGAAACTTGAAGTTTTGGAATATTCATAAGTTTGACCGGAAGTTGACCTTGATGTTACTAGGCTTGGATTTCGATTCTAGAAATTTCAATAGCTCATCATGTCATTTATGACTTGTGTGCAAAATTTAAAGTCAACCGACTTGATTTGATAGGTTTCGGCATCGAATTTAAAAGTTGGAATTCGATAGTTTCATTTAAGCTTCAATTGGGGTGTGATTCATGTTTTTAATATTGTTTGATGTGATTTGAGGCATCGACTAAGTTTGTATGATATTTTCGGACTTGTTGGTATATTTGAATGAGGTCTCGAGGGCCTCGTGTGGATTTCGGATGGTTAACGAAATTTAATTTGGATATTTCTAGGATGTTTGGACGTCGTTCCTTCAAGTATAAGTGGTATCACATTAATAAAATAAGCTCTAAATTCAGTTTTGATTAAAGCATTATATCCGTATTGAAATTACGGATCCATAGAAAAAAGAATCGTCGAATTCGAACATCGTATGGGAGAGTTATGCCCATTTTCGGGCGAAATAGAAATGATTTCCTGTCGCCAACGCCCTGGGTAGTGTGGGGCACTATCCCTGACGCTGGGAATCTTGAGGTTCTGGTGCCCGAAACATTATATACTCATTTCAGGGTTCATTTTTCTCCATTTCTCTTGGCCGAACTTTGGGGTTTTCCTCCACTCTCTCAAGACCTCCAACTCCTCCCATCTTCAAGATGAGTAATCCCTACTAATTTGGTGTTTCATTCCATCAATTGCACCCTAAAACTAACTCAATCCTCCATAAAATACATAGATGTTCAAGTAATTTCTTCAAGAACTCAAAGGAGAATTTTGCAAGATTTCTTCCAAAAGGTAATCCTGCACCCTTGGACTTACACGTATGGATATATTATGGGAATATGAGTATGAATTAACTATTGGAACTTATGCTATGGTTATTGGAAGCCATAAGTTTCCAATTTAAATACATAACCATTGTAGAGATTGAAAGGTGATTATTTGATGGAATTTTGTTGTTTGGGTGTGGATGGATGGTCCTGTATGTGATGTTGGAAGTTATAAATTGTTTAAGAATGATGGTGGGATAAATTATTGGTAAATGATAGTAGTTGGATGAACTAATTACACGGTAAGCGGTGCAAGAGATTCATGCCTATTAGGTGTTTGATAAAATGCCTAAATGGCTTAAATTATGGAATTTGTTACTAATATTGGTCCCATTGGATGTTATTATTGTGGAATGAAGTTGCTTAGTGTAGTGGATCCTTGTAGTATCATTAAGGGACGAATTTGAGGTATGTCGGCTAAACTTCTCTCTTAGAATCGAATTCCATAATGTTCAGGTAAGTTTCAAGTATGGTTGGCTCAAGTTCCTAGTTCCTATGTTCCGAGTTATTCCTTATAAACTTTACTACTTCAAATGAGCCTTATGTCAAAAGATATATGTTCAAAGTATGTGTTGTGTATTAAAATGTTATGGCTTGGAGGCGTGTTCCAAATAAATGTTAGTATGCCAAATTGTGTGAGAAAAAGTCGATATGCTTAAGACTCTTAATTGCTCATACGTGTACCTCAAGTCTTGATTGGAAATGCCTTGTTGTTGATTATATATAAAATTCTAGAAAGTGAAAGAAGTGAATTGGGGATATAAAGTGTGGCCACCTTGCCAAGAATGAAAGTTATACTTGTGGCTAGTGGTGCTAATGAAATGAGATGACGTGAGAAAGATTATGAAATGAGCTTTGATTCAACTGTTCCACTATTATTTTGAAAATAGACTTGCCTAAAAGTTTATGTACTCATGTAATGCCCATATGTGTCTGTTTTAACTAATGCTATGCTTTGTGAGTATTTTTAATGTGTTTTGCATTCTTACATATTCGTGAGTGAAAATTGTGTATTTCCCCTTTTGGGGAAAAATATTGCAAGAATAAATAGTGTGTTACTTGTTTATGATTTTAACTTGCACATCGATTGCCAATCATTTTACTCAATTTCTTGGAAAGTAATCTATTGTGCTTAAATTCTTCATTTCTAATGAACTTAAAGTTGTGATTTCCGAAATATTATATATGTTAATATTTATGATGACGATCCATGAAAGGAAAGAATGAATGTGTGGAATATGAAATATGGCCACCGTGCCATGAATAACGAATCTTGTGAATGGCCAAAAGAGCCAAGGAAATATTGTTGTTATGGTTGGTCGAAAATACTAGTGAAGATTTATACAATTTGAAAGATGAAGAGGTAAATACATTTGTATCTATTAGCAAACCGAGGAAGGGTGGGTTGTAACAACCCACACCTAAAACTACACGTACCGGTGTAGGAGTGGATTGCGATTATTCCCCTTATTTGGGATGTGATTGATGGGTTGATGTTAATCCCCTTAATTGGGATGAAACTGATAGTAGTTGTGAATTGGAAAAGTCAACCCACACGGCATATCTGGGAAGGTGGCCTAGCTGATCGGATGGAGATCGAATGCCGTGTTGCGCACATGGTGGTATTACTCTTGGTAACACCTTTATTCACATCACATGTCAAACCACATTGTTCATGGGGAGATGGACTAGCCAATCGGGCGTGATCGAAGTCCGTGCTAAAAACACGGTGGTATATCGTTGCTAATCATCTCCCAACCAATAATATATATTAATTTCGTATTTTGAAAATTGTTATGTTTTAACTAGACATCTGGATATGGTTGATTCTGACTTGCTGTTCTATGGATTTCCCCTTTCTTATATGGTCATTCTACTTTGAAAGAGGACATTTAGCTTTACATACCAGTACTATTCCATATGTGCTGGTACACGGCCCCTTCCTGAGATTCCTTGGAAGGGCGACGTAAGGCTAAGAAATCGATTTCAGTGCGATTGCTGTCTGCCAACTGAGGTCCCCTCCGTACGCTAGACTAGATTGTCAGTGACATACGGAGAAACCAATGTCATGAGAACCTAAGAGAGCAGAAAAGAGAATTGAGAATGTAAGAAAGCTTGGTTGCATTAATGAAAGCTATTACAGAAAAGCAACTTGGTGTCGAGGGGGGAAGGCACCAATACAGAGAATTGTTTGCTTGCTAGAAAGTTTGATTGCTTGATCCCCCGTAATAATGCTTAAAAAAAACCAAAGTTACATGACTTGACCTAAATAAGATGTAGAAGCACACTAAAAGAAAATAAAGTAAAACTACTCTATATTTACAATGAATAGGACTTAGTCTTCTACAAAGTAGAAACAAGTCCACTTGCAGCAACTTTATTTTTAGCATCAGGGTCTGCACACGTGGTGCTGTTGGCATCTGCCTGTGGCTGGGCGCTGGCGATGGCTATTGGTGAGGCGAGAGAGGCACATGCGCGCTTGTCACTTGGAGCTGCCGAGACCGGGGGGCCTACCATGACGCTGGGCATTGGGAGGCTTGCCAGGACGTCACGGGGTGCGTCCAAGGGGTCATGGGACATGGCTTGAAAGTTGCCCATGACATCCTCCTCCAACTGAGTTGGCTACATCCTCGGCGCCTTACTTGCAAGATAGTCATCAATTAGGCTCTTTTAGGCTTTGAGGTTTATTCCCCTCTCCCAAGTATTCTCCTCTACAGCACATCCCTGCCATTTCACCAAGAACTCTTGGTGATCTTTCCTTGAGGCGTGAATCACTCGATTATCAAGAATAGCTTTAGCACGGCTTTTCTCGATTGAATTGGGGCCTCGAATACTGGGTATTGTGAGTTGGCTTCGTGAAGGATCCTCCATATATTTCCGAAAAGGTTTCAAGAGAATGATAAGGAAGACGCGATGGATTTTCCACCAAGTTGGGGTATCCACCCGGTATGCAACTTTCCCAATGCGCCTTTCAATGGACAAGGGTCTAATATATTTTTGCAATAGGCGAGGGTCATGGACCCCTTCAAACAAGTACCGCTTTGGGATTTTGACCATCACTTTGTTTCCTACTTGGTATTCAACAAAGCGACGATTTTGATCAGCATGCCTCTTCATCCGCTTTTGGGCTTTGACAAGATAGCTCAGCAATATGTCCAAAATTTGCTTCCATTCTTTTGAGAAGCTAGCAGCTCGAGAGATTTTGACATGTTTGGTGCATTCACGGTGTGTGGGAGTAGCGTTTGCTATCTGGTAATAATTTCAAAAGCGCTCTTGTTGGTACTAGAGTTCTTTTGTGCATTGAAACACAGTTGACCTGCATCCAAAAGCTTCACCCAGTTCTTCTGCTATCCCGTTACGAAGTGGCGGAGATATTCTTCTAGCATGCCATTGAACCGCTCCGTCTTGCGGATGAAAACTTAAACTGGGGCTTTATTTTGACCGGAGGCACTTAAAGAGTTGGGTCCAAAAGTTGCTAGTGAAGCGTGAGTCGCGATCACTAACGATGTCTTTTGGCAGGCCCTAATATTTGACGACATGAGAGAAGAAGAGTCGAGCTGTATCTTTTGCTGATATACATTGTGGGGCTGCTACAAAGGTAGCATACTTGGAAAATCGATCCACCACAACCAAGATAGTTGTGAGATCCCCTACCTTGGGCAATCCGGTGATGAAATCCAAGGAAACGCTTTCCCAGGGTCTCTTTGGGACAGCTAGTGGTTCCAAGAGTCTCGCTTGTGTCAAGTAGTTCGACTTGTCCTTCTGGCATACTAGACAACTCTACACATACCGAGCGACGTCATCGGCCATTTGAGGACAATAATATGCACGGCAAAGTAATGCCATGGTGCGTTCTTCACTGGGATGACCGGGCCACAAAGTATCGTGGCATTCAGCCAGAAGAGTCCTTCGCAGATCTCCTCTTTTGGGAACATAAATTCAGTTCCCTTTCACTTCAAGAAACCATCTTCTGTGTAGAACTGGCGAGTCTTGCCCTGTCCTACCCAATCAACCAAATACTGTGCAGCAGGATCCTTGATGAGTAGATCCTGTATATGGTCTTTTATGGTGGTGGCTACTTCGCTCCCCCTTAGGATGGCGAGTAGGCACACCGATGCTAGATCAGCTCTCCGACAAAGGGCATCGGCAACATGATTAGTCTTCCCACTTTAGTACTCCAGGTTGAAGTGAAATTCCGCTAGGAGTTCCTGCCACCCGGCCTATCGACCGTTCGGCTTTGGCTGGGTCATGAAATGGCTAACAGCTGTGTTATCTGTCTTGACCATGAACGGGATTCCCAGTAGATAGTACCTCCAAAGGCATAAGCAATGAACGGCAGCCAATAATTCTTTCTCGTGGGCGGCATGGCGCCGCTCTACATCCTTCAGCTTCCGGCTCTCGTATGCTATGGGATGCCCTTCTTGTAGCAAGGCTCCACCAAGGGCATAGTCGGAGGCATCCGTTTGTACCTCGAATGGCTTGGCCAAATCAGGGAGGGCCAGGACGGAGCTACTAGACATAGCGGCTTTCAATGCATTGAAGGCCTCCACTCGCCTGGGTCTCCAATTCCAAGGCGTGACCTTCTTGAGAAGTTCTATCAATGGTAGTGTGATGATGGAGTAATTTTTCACAAATCGTTGATAGAAGTTGCAAAGGCCAAGGAATGCCCTCAAGGCATGGATATCCTTAGGTGGAAGCCAATCTGTGATAGCCTAAATCTTCTATTGGTCCATCTTGATTCGCCCTTCCTCAATGACATGTTTGAGGAAGTCGATTTGTATTGAGCAAAGGGGCACTTGGATAGCTTTGCATATAATTCATGCTCCCGCAATCGGTCTAGGACCTTCTGCAAGTGCTCCAGGTGTTCTTCCAGTGTTTGGATATATACCACAATGTCATCCAAGTAGATCACCACGAATTCGTAAATGTATTCTCGGAAGACTTGGTTCATCAGGGTGCAAAATGTGGCTCGTGCGTTAATCAAGCCGAATGGCATAACCAGAAGTCGTATGACCCATATCTTGTCATGCAGGTCGTTTTGTGTTCATCATCCTCTGTAATCCGAACTTGCCAATAACCTATCCTCAGGTCTATTTTGGTGAACACCGTCGCACCACCCAGTCTATCGAACAAGTCTGCCATTAGCGGAATAAGGTACTTGTTCTTCACATTGATTTTGTTTAGATCCCGATAATCCACACAAAGTTGTATGCTTCATCATGTTTCTTTTAGAATAGCATAGGGGACCCGTATAGGGACTTAGAGGGCACGATGATCCCTGTGTCTAGCATTTCCGTCAACTGTCTCCGAAGCTCGGTGAGTTCGGATTATGACATTCTTTACCGCTCCCGGGCGGGTGGTTTCGCACCCGGCACCAACTCAATCTCATGGTCCATAGTGTGCTAAGCGGGAGTCGTTTTGGCATGTCTTGTGGCATGACGTCTTCAACTTCAGTAGCAGCTCCTTCACGGGTGCAGGAAAAGGACCCGAGGAGTGTTCTATATCTTCAATGCAGAGGGTAGCCAAGAACATAGGTTTATGTCTTTTAACCCCCTTCTTCAACTGCAAGACCGAGATGTTTTCAGTAGCCATCTTCATGGGGCATGCACGGGATAATGCATGGCTTGGCCCGATTTGATCCCGTCATCAGTAGCATGTTTGCATATGGTACGGGCATGGTGTTGGTTTGCCTCAGGATTTCCAACCCTACTATCAACTCGAAGTCATCTATGATCACCACCCGCAGGTTAAATTTTCCTTCATTAGGCCAAGCTTCAATAGTACTTCTTTGGCTATTCCACCCACTGGCTGAGGAGGTGAGTTGATAGCCTTGACACGACCTCTGCCCTTTCCTACAACTAGACCAAGGCGCTCCACCTGAATCGAGGCTAAGTAGTTGTGGGTAGCACCCGTGTCTATCATCGCTCGAATGGGCTTTCCATTTACCTTCATCTCGACGAACATTAAGGTTCTCTCTTATTTAAGAGGAGTCCTCTCATCCGCCTTCCTTTTCCCTTTTTTGGTGATTGGGCAGGGGTCCTTCTTCTTACGGATACCAGCGCTGGTTCCCGCTAAGGCCTCAGAAATAGAGCCAACAATTGCATTGAAGGCACTTACTGGTTCGGTCTGGTCCGCATCATCTACGTCGTCATCTGTCCCATCATCAAAAGCTTGATGGGCGTTTTCTGCCACAATGACGGCATCCTGAAGGGGGTTTCCTCCCCCGATCATTATTGTTAGATGCAGTGCTAGTACTGCCTGAGGAGGGAGCCTTAGATTTGATTGCACTTCGATCTCCTCCACATCTGCTAGGGCCACTAGTTCTTGGCTGGCCCCCTTGTATCCTCCTCGGATAGGTTGTTGAGGCCTATCCTTCCGAGCTTCCACTTGATAGTCCCCAAGGCACTCCATTACTTGGATCGCCTTAGGTAACGTGTCTACCCTTTGTCTTTGCAGCTCCACACGGGCATAGGGTTTCAACCCTTCGAAGAAGGTGAAGAGTTTGTCTTTGTCCCTCATGTCACGTATGTTACGAGCAAAGAGAATGCTCGCACGTAATCCCGCACCGATTTGGTCTGGCGGAGCTCCCGTAACTTTCTCCTTGCATTGTACTCAACTTTTTTGGGGAAGAACTGTTGGCGTATGGCTGCCTTCAGTTCCGCCCATGTCTCGAGAGCATCTTCACCGGCCCTAATGGCTTCGTACTTCACCCGCCACCAGATTTTAGCATCACCCTGAAGATGCATAGCATGAAGTTTCTATAGTTTGTTCTGGGCCCCAAGTCCCGTTCGATGTCGAAGATGAAGTTTTCCACTTCTTTGGCATTCCGACCTCCACTATAGGGCTTTAGCTCAAGAATTTTCAGTTTTTGTGCCACGGGGGTGAGGTTCACAGCACCCCCCATTTGGTTCCCGCCTCCTCGAAGCAGGCCTTGTAAAGCAGCATTGACAACGTTTAGGTGGCCTGTCAAGTTGTCTATAGTTTGTTGCATGGCAGTCACCCTGTCTGCCTCTTGTTCCATGTGGGCTAAATCCTCGGCACGCTCCTGTTAGAGGCCCTCAAGTTTACCAAAAAGTTTGGCTGCCTCTGTGGCTGTCGTTTGCCAGTCTCCTTTAGAGTCACGACTGATATTTTCTATGTCAACTTCGGCCTGGAGCATTCTGCAGTCCAGGTCGTCCAACCTTTGCACTAGGTTGCTCTTTAGATCAGGCACCATTTCCACGATGGGCCATAATACGTCAATCGTCTCCTCAAGGGTCGCGATGCGATTCCTATGATTCACTATGATCAGAAATGGTGGTAATTGAAATGTTATCCCTCGTTCGATGTCGAGCCTAGGCTCTGATACCAACTATTACGCTGCGCCTTCCGGAGATTCCTTAGAAGGCTGACGTAAGGCTAAGCAATCAATGTCAGTGCGATTGCTATCGGCCAACTGAGGTCCCCTCCGTACGCTAGACTAGATTGTCAGTGCTGTACGGAAAACCAATGTCATGAGCAACTAAGAGAGCAGAAAAGGGAATTGAGAATGAAAGAAAGCTTGATTGCATTAATCAAAGCTATGACATAAAAGCAACACGGTGTCGAGGGGGAGAGAAACCCGTACAGAGAATTATTTGCTTGCTAGAAAGTTTGATTGCTTGATCCCCACTAATATTGCTTAAAAAAAACAAACCAAAGCTATATGACTTGACCTAAATAAGCTGTAGAAGCACACTAAATGAAAATGATGTAAAACTATTCTATATTTATAATGAAAAGAACTTAGTCTTCTACAAGGTAGAAACAAGTCCGTTTGCAGCAACTTTGTCTTATGCACCAGGGTCTACGCGCACGTGCTGTTGGCATCTGCTTATGGCTGGGCATTGCGATGGCTATCAGTGGGGCGACAGAGGCACATGCGAGCTTTTCACTTAGATCGGCCGAGACCACGGTGCCGACCGTGGCGGTGGCGTTGGGAGGCTTGCCAGGACGCCACGGGGTGCATCCAAGGGGTCAGGGGGCATGGCTGGAAAGCTGCCTATGACAGCACTAACGTCCTTTTTGCCGAGGGCGCTGCATCTTTAATGGATGCAGGTGGTTCATCATCGGGCAACTTTGGCACTTGTTAGTATTTACTCCCTATTCAGCAGGTTTTGGTGAGCTCTACTCTATTCCGGGCCTGGTATCATTTGATGTTGTACTTTGTGTTTCGAGGTATAGCGGGGGCCTTGTTGCCGACATTTCCATATTACTCTTCTGTTGTACTTAGAGGCTCCCTATACAGGTGATGGGTGGTGTTTGGTGTGGGGAATTGAACTAGAAATTTTGGTATTTGGCAAAAATATTTTTTATTATATCTATTAACTTGTAATATTTTGGAAATTATGAATGAAGCTGATAATGGAAATGAAATGGGAGTTCTTAATGAAATCTTTTCAGGGTTTGATTAATGGAGTGCATCTCCTATTTATTCATGAATGAGTTTGGATAGAAGTAAATCTAATAGGCTTGCTCAGCCAGGTTCACTGGGTTGAGCGCCGTTCGGCCTCCCCGAGTTTGGGGCATGACAAACTTGGTATCAGAGCCTAAGGTTTTAAAGTATCCTAGGATGTCTCGGAGCTTTGTCTAGTAGAGTCCTTCTTATCGGTGTGTTGTCGACCACATTAATAATTAGGAGGCTACATGGGCATTTAGGAATGTCACCCTTCTTTGGTATTCGAAGATCGTGCGATAGAGGCCCAGGATAGGGAGCTAATTTCCTCATTATGTCTCATTTTCCAGATGAGCAATCCACGAGTTTGAAGCAGCAAGGAGGGAATGACCGTGCCATTGAATCTAGGGGAGATTGCACAAGGGTTCGTTAGGAGAATGTGTCAAGCCGTGGAGGGTTTGGACGCACTTGTTGCTAGGGGAAGTGTCATTGTTCCTACTAATGTCACTGCACCATCGGATCGTATGGGGAGTGTATCTGAGAAATGAAAAAGTGTTGTTAGTACTAATGAGCCAGATTGTTTGGTTTGCAAGAATCGTCACTTGGGGAGATGTTGGTTGATTCTTGAAAACCAAACAATCTGGCTCATT
>MCJB01001403.1:165760-260462 GCA_002018475.1 Nicotiana obtusifolia | reverse complement strand
GGGGCAAAAGAAGAACAAAGGCCTAGGTTGGGTACACCCATCACGGTCTGCCCGATATGCAGGAAGGAACATTTGCCATCGTGTTGTGAGTATACTAAGGAGCATGTTAGGGGTGGTAGATCTGGGCAATTCCAAAGGCCCACACAGCAAACCGGTATCATGAATTGTTACTCTTGCGTTGGAAGCTTGGAGGAAGGATAAGGGGGATGCTTATGATTTATGCAAAAAGGATAAATATCAAGTCAGCGGGGCGAGTTAGTTTAGCGGACCTCATCCCCGTTGTGTGAAGTGGGGGAGATGTTGTCCAAGAGTTTGTCACTGTGGTACCAATATATGTTGCAAGTGTGGTATGAGGGGTAACATTCAGAGAGATTGTCGTTCGTCTCACCAGAGCATGGGCAGGGGTGCGGCACAGCCAGCCAGTTCTGCAGCTACTACATCCACAGGGCCTCCCCCATCTAGAGGCACTATACCGCCCCCAGGGTGTGGAGCTGCTAGGGATGGTATTCAGAGCTTGGGAGGTCCCATCAGGTTTTATGCTATGAGGAGGCATCAAAATTTGGAGGCTTCTCTAGATGTGGTTACAGGTACATTGACTGTCCAATCTCATGATGTGTCTGCTCTTATTGATCCCGGTTCCACTTTGTCATATGTCACTCTTTATGTTGCTATGGAAGTTGGGATAGAATCGGAACAACTTTATGAGTCGTTCTTTATATCAACTCTTTGAACGAGACGTATCATTCGCGAAGCCTCTTTATCACAAATCTTACTTACAACCTCTTGAGGAATTGAGTTCTATAATGGCTTCTTTGAATTGAGTCACAACCCAAGGTTAATACTTCCCACTGCTTCCTTAAATTCTCAACAAGGGACTATACCTGATGAATTTCTTACAGCACGTTTTTATTTAAATGGATAACATCTGCTCAGTTGTGCTTATGCATCCACCATCATAAAGTTTACTTATGTGGTATCAAATCCAATGTATGGCGGCCTAGTGTTGAGATCCTTCTTGAGTCACTCTTTTTCTCTCTGGTGTATGTGGCTCCTATGGTTGGAACAATCACTTTACTCCTTTGTGAATATTATCATGAATACTTTTCATTGTCTAGTAACATGAGAGCATGTCTCAGCACCTATCATATATGTACCTGTCAATTGAAAGGTGTCACTTGTCCGCATAAAGTTTCTGGGAAATTTTAGATTTTCACAAATTCGTCATAGGAAGATCATTTTGTTCGCCCATCTCAGTATGGCTTTCATGTCTACCTAGATCATGCCTCACTGAGTAAATCACCTTTTTCCTAGTATTGTAATTGCCCAAGATGTGGCCTGGTATTGCAGTTTTAGAGTTATTATGGCAGAAACAGGTCAAAGAAGAAGCATCATCCCATGATCAAACATATTGGGTAGGAAATTTTATGGTCATATTCATGCTAGCACATTTTAGAGTAATTGTTGAAGGTCGCCAAAGGTTTACTTTGGGTGTTCATGGTAGAGATTTAGAGTTGAAGAAAGTGAACAGGTTATTCTCAGGATTTTTTCCATAAAGATATTATGTGAATTGCTAATAAAGGTAAAGTATGTGTAGTCACATTACGCCTTATAAAGTCTTGAATGAAATATGCCGAACTATGAGTACGATGTTTCCCCATCATTGTCCTCCATGTACTCGGTGTTTCATTTATCTATGTCTAAGGAGGTAGTTGTAAATCCTTTGTTTATCGTTCTGGTGAAAGCTAGTGAAGGTGAAGTTATTGGATAATTGGCCTATGAGAGGTATTTAATTGTCATCCGTGTTAGATAAGTCTGAAAGTTGATATTGCCTCCGTCGTGTGTTATGACGAAGTCTTTGAGTCGAAGAGGTCACCTCGAAGGCTGAAATTGTTAAGGTAAGAAAATGTTCTCACCTGATTGTATAGTCAAATGATTGTGGATCGAAAGGTACCTTTTATGTATTATGATTTAAATATGTGCAGCTCATCTTCAAATGTCACTTTTGATAATATAATGCATGTAATGTCGAGATTAGTGTTGTCGATATGTACATTGTGAGGCTTTGTCGAGTTGTGGATGTGTTGTTAAGAGTGGTTTTGGTGATTCTCTGGCAGGTTGATAGGCCAAATTGTAGAGGAGACTCTACCGAAATTGCTGACAAATTTGGGAGTTAGTCAAATTGGGAGCTTAGTATGTGTGGAAGAAGAAACCAGTTATGTTGAGTGTTTGGGACGGAGTCTACTCCTCATTCGAGGACGAGTGATCTTAAGCGGGGAAGAATGTAAGGCTCCGTTAAAATGTCCTAATGATTTAAGATTTTAAAGTGCAACAGCGGTATTCGGGAATAACATATTCGAGTATTAAAGAAGACCTATGGGGTGCAACCCCATTATTTTGACATGAAAAGTCTTTCGGAACATATTAAGGAGGTTTCTTAGTGTGAAGAAGTTACTTGGAACAGGCTGGAAAGTTGAAGTTTTGGAATATTCATAAGTTTGACCGGGGAATTGACATTGATGTTGCCAGGCTTGGATTTCGCTTCCCGAAATTTGAATAGCTTCATTATGTCATTTATGGCTTGTGTGCAAAATGTGAAGTCGATTGGACTTGATTTGATAGGTTTCGACATCGAATGTAGAAGTTGAAATTCGATAGTTTTATTTAAGCTTCAATTGGGGTGTGATTCGTGTTTTTAGTGTTGTTTGATGTGATTTGAGGCATCGACTAAATTCATATGATGTTTTAGGACTTGTTGGTATATTTGGATGAGGTCCCGAGGGCCTCAGGTAGATTTCGGATGGTTAATGGAATTTAATTTAGATATTTCTAGGATGTTTCGACGTCGTTTCTACAAGCATAAGTGGTATCACATTGAGCAAATGAGCTCCAAATTCAATTTTGATTGAAACACTAGATCCGTATTGAAATTATGGATCATAGAAAAAAGTATCGTCGAATTCGGACATCGTATGAGACAGTTATGACCATTTTCGGGCGAAATAGAAATGATTTCCCATCGTCAGTCCCCAGGGAAGCGTGGGGCGGTATCTCTGGCGCTGGGAATCTTGGGGTTCGTGAACCAGCACCAAAGGCAGCACCCCACGCCACCTGTGGAGCCCAAAATATTATTTACTCATTTCAGGGTTCATTTTTCCCCATTTCTCGTGGCCGAACTTTGGGGTTTTCCTCCACTCTCTCATAACCTACAACTCCCCCCATCTTCAAAGTGAGTAATCCATATTAATTTGGTGTTTCATTCCATCAATTCCATCCTAAAACTAACTCAATCCTCCATGAAATACATAGATCTTCGAGTAGCTTCTTCAAGAACTCAAAGAAGGATTTTGCAAACTTTCTTCCAAAAGGTAATTCTACACCCTTAGAATTACATGTATGGATATATTATGGGAATGAGTATGAATCAAGTATTGGAACTTATGGTATGCTGATAAGCCATAAGTTTCCAATTTAAATACATAACCGTTGTAGAGATTGAAAAGTGATTATTTGATGGAATTTGGTTGTTGGGTGTGGATGGACGATCATGTATGTGATGTTGGATGTTATGAATTGTTTAAGAATGATGGTGGGATAAATTGTTGCTAAATGGTAGTAGTTGGATGAACTAATTAGAGGTGTTAAGATTCATGCCTACTAGGTGTTTGATAAAATGCCTAAATGACCTATGTTACTAATAGTGGTCCCATTGGATGTTATTGTAGATTGAAGTTTCTTTGTGTAGTGGATCATTTTAGTATCATTAAGGGACGAATTTGAGGTATGTTGGCTAAAATTCTCTCTTAGAATCGAATTCCATAATGTTCCCGTAATTTTCAAGTATGGTTGGCTCAAGTTCCTAATTCCTATGTTCCGAGCTGTTAATCCTTATAAACTTGGCTATTCCGAATGAGCCTTATGTCAAAAGATATATGTTCAAAGTATAGGTTGTGCATTAAAATATTATGGCTTTGAGGCGTGTTCCAAATGAATGCTAGTATGCCAAATTGCGTGAGAAAAATTGGATATGCTTAAGACTCTTAATTGCCCATATGTGTACCTAAAGTCTTGATTCGAAATGCCTTGTTGTTGATTATATATAAAGATGCTCGAAAGTGAAAGAAGTGAATTGGTGATATAAAGTGTGGCCACTGTGCCAAGAATGAAAATTATAGTTGTGGCTTGTGGTGCCAATGAACTAAGATGATGTGAGAAAGATTATGAAATGAGATTTGATTTAACTATTCCAAAATTATTTCGAAAATAGAATTGCATAAAAGCTTATATAGTCAAGTAATGCCTATATGTCGCTGTTTTAACTAATGCTATGCTTTGTGAGTAGTTTCAATGTGATTTGCGTTCTTACATATTCGTGAGTGGAAGTTGTGTATTGCCTTTCTTAGGGAAAAGTATTTCAAGAATAAATGGTGTGTTGCTTGTTTATGATTTTGACTTGCGCATTGATTGCCAATCATTTTACTCTATTTCTTGGAAAGTAATTCATTGTGCTTAAATTCTTCATTTCTAATGAACTTAAAGTTGTGATTTCCGGAATATTATATATGTTGATACTTACGATGAAGATCCATGAAAGGAAAGAATGAAAGTGTGGATTATGAAATACGGCCACCGTGCCATGAATAAAGAATCTTGTGAATGGCCAAAAGAGCTAAGGAAATATTGTTGTTGTGATTGGTTAAATTTACTAGTGAAGATTTATACAATGTGAAAGATGATAAGGTAAATAAAATTTGTATTTATGTTACTTTTGTGTGCAAAGTAAAAACAAAAATAATATTTTTGGAGTATCATTAGCAAATCTAGGAAGGGTGAGTTGTAACAACCCACACCTAAAACTAAACACGCTGGTGTAGGAGTGGATTGTGATTATTCCCCTTATTTGTGATGTGATTGGTGGGTTGATATTAATCCCCTTAATTGGGATGAAGCTGATAATAATTGTGAATTGGAAAAGTCAAACCACACGACATATGTGGGAATGCGGCCTAGCTGATCGGATGGAGATCGGACGCCATGTTGCGCACATGGTGGTACTACTCTTGGTGACACCTTTTTTCGCATCGCATGTCAAACCACATTGTTCTTAGAGAGATGTCTTAGTCGATCGGGCGTGATCGGACTCCGTACTAAGAACACGGTGGTACATCAGTGCTAATGATCTCCCAACGAAAAAGATATATTAATTTCGTATTTTGAAAATTATTATGTTTTAACTAGATATTTGGATATGGTTGATTGTGACTTGCTGTTCTATGGCTTTCCCCTTTCTTATATGGGCATTCTATTTTGAAAAAGGACATTTAGATTTGCATACTAGTACTATTCCATGTGTACTAACATCCCTTTTGCTGGGGACGCTACATCCAATTGCGGGAAACTTTGGTCCTCGTTAGTAGTTTCTCCCAATTTAGCAGGTTTTGGTGAGCCCTTTTCTATTCCGGGCCTGATCTCATTTGATGTTGTACTTTGTGTTTTGAGGTATAGCCAGGGCCTTGTTGCCGGCATTTCCATATTACTCTTCTGTTGTAGTTAGAGGCTCCGTAGAGAGGTTGTGGGTGGTTTTTGATGTGGGGAATTGAACTAGAAAGATTGGTATATGGCAAATATGTTTTTTATTATACTATAAACTTGTAATATTTTGGAAATTATGAACGAAGCTGATAATGGAAATGAAATGGGAGTTGTTAATGAAATATTTTCAATGTTTGATTAATGGAGTACCTCTCCTCTTTATTCATGGATGAGTTTGGGTAGAGGGAAATCTAATAGTCTTGCTCGGCTGGGTTCACTCGATTGAGCGCAGGTCGCGCTCCGAGTTCGAGACGTGACAGTACAGTTCATCAGAGGTGTCAGGCTATGACTTCCGCAACAGTTATTTCACCACCCGCTCAGCTAGCTCGAGATGGGGCTCAGGCAGTTACACGTCACCCTAGAGGGGAAGGCCGATCAGGTGGCGATCAGGCTCGATGCTATGCTTTTCCCATCAGGCTAGAGGCCATTGCTTCAGACACAGTGATCACATGTATTGTTTCAGTATACCACAAGTGTAAGGGCCCTGCAAATTTTTACCTAAAACCCGAGTTTTCATGTCGCCAATGTTTCATGTGTCTATGTTGAAGAAGGTAGTTGGAGACTCGACACTCATTGTCCCAGTAGAGACAATTGAGGTTAATGAATAATTGACTTATGAGGAGATTCCGATTGCCATTCTTGATAGGCAAGTCTGAAAGCTGAGGAATAAAGTGATTGCCTCCGTGAAAGTGCTATGGCGAAACCAAAAAGTTAAAGAGGCCACCTAGGAAGCTGAGAAAGAGAAGAAGAAGAGGTATCCTTATTTGTTTGAGTAACTATGTAGTTTTGTTCTATGAAAATCTTAAAAGCTAACTTTCTACAAATTATGTTTCCCTTGTACAGCTTATGTTTGATACTTCTTTTTGGTAATATAATATTTATGGCGTTGTAGTCGGTGTTGTTTCCAAGTTGTGTTACATCGTTGTGTGATGGTTATGCTGTTAGGACTGTTTTTTGGGATTCTCTGACAGGTGGATAGGCCTAATTACAGGGGAGACTCTGAAAAAAATTTTGGAAATTTATTGAGTTAGTCAAAGATTGGAACAGCTAGTGTGTGAAGTAACTGTTGGGTCACATTGGATGCTAATGGCAGATTTTGACCCTCATTCGAGGACGAATGATCCTAAGCAGGGGAGGATGCAAGGCCCCGTAAAATTTTACCTAGAACCCGGGATTTCGTGGTGCCGATGTAGGCTAATATGTTTAAGGATTGTAGAAACTGAAGCTCGTTGCAGTACAGACTTTTTTGGCTTGTACAGTATGTCGGGGAGTTGAAAGAAAATTTTTGCAGAACATGGCATTTCTGCGGTCCACTATGCAATCGCAGAACCTCTACGCCGACCGTAGATCGGCCACAGAATGCAACAGAACTTGAGCTAATTTTTGAAGATCATTATGCGGTCCATTATGCAACCGCATAACCATTTTACGGGCTGCACAATTTGTTGCAGATCCAGCATGAAGAATTTCATAGGGAGATATTGCGGTGCATTTTGCGATCACATAGCTGATCTGCGAGTCGCAGTACGGCCGTAAACTAGGTAGGCCAACCCAATTTTTGGAACCATTTTTGCGGTCCATTTTGCGGGTCGCTGATTTGATTTGTGGTGCACTTTGCAACTGCATAGTTGAGTTCGGAGGGTCCATTTTGTGATTTTATAACCCGATCCCATTTTGATTAAAAGCCATTGGGTCTCGTTCGTAAGGCAAAAATCTAGTGTTTAGAGAGAAGGGAAGGGATGAGGAAAGAGGAGGAAGGGCACCCAACATCTCCATACTTAAAATCCTTGCTCAAGCCTTGAAGTTCAACAAAGAAAGCTCATAAGGTCTTCATCTAGGAGGTAAGATCATATTCCCTAGCCCTCAATTTCGGGATTGGACTGAGAGTAGGTGATGAGAGGAGTGATTTTTGGGTGTAAGAATTGTCCCTTTTTCATGCATTACCAACAAAGGTTTTGGGGTGGTTGTTGAACTCAAATGGGTAAATATTGGGTTGCATGATGAAGGAAAATCCACCATAAAAGAATCTTGAAATCATATTGTACACCTAGTGCTTGATAGAATGCTTAAATGGGCTGAACCCTTGAATCTCTTCCTAATTATGGTTCAATTTTGTTGTCTCTCTGATAGATTGAAGTTGTTAGGATTTCCGAAACCTTGTAATAATTTAAGGAAAGCTCAAGCGAGGTATGTTGGCTAAACTTCTCTTTTAGAATCGAATCCCATGATGTTCTCGTAAGTCTCAAGTGTGATTGGCCCATGATTCTTATTCCTCATATCCTGAGTTATTCCTAATAAATCCGATTATTCCAAATAAGCATTTTGTCGGAAAATATATACTCAAAATGTGTTTCAAATGCTCCTATCACACTATGCTCTCCTTCGGGAATGTGTTCAAGAATGGTTTGTGTATTAAAATGTTATGACTTTAATTCGTGCTTCAAATAAAAGTTATTATGCCAAATTATGAAAGAAAATTCAATGTGGTTAAAACTCTTCTTGCTCGTATGTGTACTTAAAGTCTTGATTAGAAAAGAATTATTGTTGATAATCCATGATGATGTCTGAAAGTGAAATGAGTGTATATGAAATATGAAATACAGCCGACATGCCAAGAACGAAATTACACTTGTTGCCACTAGTGCCAATGAAATGAAAATATGTGAGAAAGATTATGAAATGAACTGTAACTCCTTTTTGTAATAAATGTTTTGGGAGTATCGTTTAGTCACCGAGGAAGAGTAGGTTGAAATAACCTAACCCCGAAATTATACGTGCCGGTGTAGGAGCGATTTAGGGGTAAATCCTCGTATTGATGTGTTGAGATTATTTCCCTTAAATGGGATGAGACTGACGTGTTGAGATTGTTGCCCTTAATTGGGATGAGATGATTGACAGCAGAAAGTGATGTCGATCAACACGGCATTATAGTGAGACGGCTTAGCCGATCGGACTGAGATTGGACGCCATGACACGCACATGGTGGGGTTGTGATTGGATGTCTTGGGGTGATTATGCTTAGCCGATATCAGACTCCCTGCTAATAACACGGTGGTATATCGGTACTAAAGATCTCCCAACTTATAGATATTGGAATTTACATGAAATTTATCTTTCTCTTAACTTGACACTTTAATATTGTTTGAGGCTCTCATTGATTCCCTGTTTCTTTCTTATTTTACTGTTACTCGTTCTATTGAGAGGGTGTTTAGTCTTACATACAAGTACTATTTCACATGTACTAATGTCCCTTTTGCCAGGGGCGATGCATCTTTAATGGATGCAGGTGGTTCCACAGCAGGCAACATTGATTGATAGCAGTACACCTTCTCCTCAGCTATGTTGGCGAGCGCCATTTCGTGTCGGGGTCTTGTATCTTTTGTCCCTTACATATTTTGAGGTCTAACCGAAGCTTTGTTGCCGGCATCATCAACTACTCTTTCGTATTCATCAGAGGCTCCATAGACATAGTGTGGGTTGTATCTTGGTTTGGTAAAGTTGAAGTAAAGGTGTTGTATTTGTATTACATGTTTCCACTTCTAAACTATTGATGTGTAATGTAATATATTTTTGAAAATTGTAAATGAAGTTACTAATGGTATTGAAATTTGTGTTATTCATGCGATCTCCTCATTGTCTAGTTAATGGAATACATATTCACTCTATTCATGGCTAAGGTCATGTATGAAGCATCTAGCAGGCTTGCTTGACCAGGTTATCTCGGTTGAGCGCCGGTTGCGTTCCTCGAGGTTGGGGCGTGACAATACGGATGCTTCCATATTATTTGATCATGGTTCCACGTATTTATATGTATCATCGTATTTTTCTCATTATTTAGATATGCCCCATGATTCCTTAGTTACACATGTTCAAGTGCCTACGTCGATAGGTGATTCTATTGTTGTGGTCTGTGTATATCAGTCGTGTGTGGTGACTATTGTGGGATTGGATATGAGAGTTGATCTCTTATTTCTTAGTATGATTGATTTGATGAGATTCTGGGCATGGATTGTTGTCCCATGTCATGCTATTCTGGATTGTCACACTAAGACCCTGATATGGGTGATGTCGGGATTGCCTAAGATTGAGTGGAGAGGTTCTCTGGACTATTTTCCCAGTAGGGTGATTTCATATCTAAAGGCCCAACGGATGTTTGGGAAGGGGTGTTTGGAATATTTGGCTTTAGTGAGGGATGTTTGTTGTTGATACTCCTACCCTTGATTCTGTTCCAGTAGTACGAGACTTTCCATATATGTTTCCTACAGACCTGCAAGGAATGCCACCCGACAAGGACATTGATTTTAGTATTGACTTGGTGCTGGGCATTTAGCCCATATATATTCCTACGTATCGTATGGCACCAGCAGAGTTGAAGGAATTGAAAGATTAGCTTCAATAGCTTCTTGATAAGGGGTTCATTAGGCCTAGTGTGTTGCCTTGGGGTGTTTCAGTTTTATTTATGAAGAAAAAGGATGGTACTATGTGGATGTGCATTGATTATAGGTTGTTGAACAAAGTTACAATTAAGAACAAGTATCCTTTGTCGCACATTGATGACTTATTTGACCAACTTTAAGGAGCTAGAGGGTTCTCTAAGATTGATATATGTTTTGGGTATCACCAGTTGAAAATTCGGGACTCTGATATTCCGAAGACGACATTCAGGACCCGCTATGCTCACTACGAGTTCCTTGTGATGTATTTGGGCTAACTAATGCCCCCAACAACATTCATACATCTGATGAACAGTGTATTCAAGCCATATCTTGATTCGTTTGTCATAGTATTTCTTGATGATATCTTGGTGTACTCACATTGCCAGGAAGAGCATGCACATCATCTGAGGATTGTACTATAGACGTTGAGGGAGGAGAAAATTCTCCAACTGTGAGTTCTGGTTTGACTCTATGGCGTTCGTGGGCACGTGGTGACCAGTGATGGTATCAAAGTAGATCCGAAGAAGATTGAGGCAGTTCAGAGTTGGCCGAGACCGTCTTCAGCTACTGAGATTCGGAGTTTACTTGGGCTTGGCCGGATATTATCGTCGCATCGTGGAGGGTTTCTTGTCCATTTAGGTGGTTGGATGAGTGGTAGGAGAGCTTTCAGAAGCTCAAGACTGCCTTGACCACAACTCCGATTCTAGTTTTGCCTTCAGCATCAGGTTCATATAATGTGTATTATGATGTATCTCGAATTGGTATTAGGTGTGTCTTGACGCAGGAGGGTAGAGCGATTGCTTATGCTTCACACCAGTTGAAGCCCCATGAGAAGAAATACCTCGTTCATGATTTAGAGTTGGCAGTTGTTGTCCATGCATTGAAGATTTGGAGGCATTATCTCTACGGCATGTCTTTTGAGGTATTTACAGATCATCGGAGTCTACAGCGCTTGTTCAAGCAAAAAGATCTCAATTTGAGGTAGAGAAGATGGTTGGAGTTGTTAAAAGACTATGAAATTACCATTTTGTATCATCCCAGGAAGGCCAATGTGGGCCGACGCCTATAGTAGAACGGCGGTGAGTTTGGGTAGCCTTCTATATATTCGTGTTGGTAAGAGACTGCTTGCATTAAATTTTTAGGCCTTGGCAAATCAGTTCATGAGGTTAGATGTTTTGGAGCCTAGTCGGGTTCTAGCTTGCGTGGTTTCTTGGTCTTCTTTATATGATCGCATCAGAGAGCGTCAGTATGATGACTTTACTTGTCCTTAAGAACCGGTGATTCCAAAGAGGTTTCTATTGGAGAGGATAGGGTGTTGTGGATGTGGGGTTGGATTTGTGTGCCTAATATGGATGGTTTACGTGAGTTGATTCTTGAGGAGGCCCACAGTTGGCGGTATTTCATTCATCCGAGTGCTGCAAAGATGTATTAGGACTTGAGGCAACACTATTTGTGGAGAAGAATGAAGAAAGATATAATGGATTTTGTAGCTCAGTGTTTGAACTGTTAGCAGGTGAAGTACGAGCATCAGAGGTCGGGCGGTTTGCTTCACATGCTGGAGATTACTTAGTGGAAATGGGAGCATATTACCATAGACTTCGTTGTTGGGCTCCCATGAACTTTGAAGAAATTTGATGCTATTTGGGTGATTGTGGACCGGTTGACTAAGTCTGCACATTTCATTCCAGTGATGACTACCTATTTTTCAGAGCGGTTGGCTAAGATCTATATCCGTGAGATTGTTCATCTTCATGGTGCGCCGGTGTCCATTATTTTTGATTGGGGCACATAGTTCACATCGTAGTCTTGGATAGTGATGCAGTGAGATTTAGGCAAACGAGTTGAGTTGAGTACAACATTCCACCCTCAAACGGATAGACGGTCCGAGCACACCATTCAGATATTGGAGGATATGCTACACGCTTGTCTTATGGATTTCGGGAGTTCTTGGGATCAATTTTTACTGCTTGCAGAGTTTGACTACAACAACAACTACCAATCGAGTATTTAGATGGATCTGTATGAGGCCTTATATTGGAGGCGGTGTCAGTGTCCGGTTGGTTTGTATGAGCCGGGTGAGGGTAGGCTGTTGGGTACTGATTTGGTTCAGGATGGTCTTGGCAAGGACAAGTTTATTCAGGATCGGCTTCGCGTGGCACAATCGAGACAAAAGAGTTATGCCGATCAGAAGGTCTGTGATGTTGCCTATATGGTGGGAAAAAAGGTATTACTTAGAGTCGGGAAGAAGGGCAAGTTTAGCCCTCGATATATTGGCCTTTTTGAGGTGTTTGAGTGAATTGGAGAGGTGGCTTGCAAGCTTGCAAGCTTGCATTGCCACCTAGTCTATCGAGTGTTCACCCAGTGTTTCATGTTTCCATTCTTTGAAAGTACTACGGTGAGCCGTCTCATGTATTAGACTTGAAACGTGGTTTAGTTAGATGGAGATTTGACTTTTGATGTGGAGCCACTACCATTTTGGATCAGCAGGTTCGGAAGTTGAGATAAAAAATATAGCTTCAGTGAAATTAAAATAGAGAGGTCTGCCAATTTAGGAAGCTACTCGGGATACCGAGAGGGAGATGCAGAGTAGCTATCCACACCTATTTGAGACTCCAGATATGATTCTAGACCCGTTCGAGGATGACATTTCTTTAAGAGGGGGAGAATGCAATGACCTGGTCGGTCGTTTTGAGTATTGTAGCCCCGTTCCTCCATTTATTGCTTATTCTATATGTGGTTATGTGACTTGTCGGAGGTGGGTTGTTTGGCTCTGGGGACGTTTCCGAATGAATTTGGACACTTAGTTCCATGGTTGGAAGCCTAAGTTGTAAGAGTTGTCCGAATGTTGACTTATGTGTAAAAGACTCTGGAATGGAGTTTGATAGTTCTGATAGCTCTGTATGGTGATTAAGAACTTAGGAGTGTGTCTCAATATTGATTTGGAGGTTCATATGTCGCTTTAGCTAGAATTGGCAAAAGTTGAAAAGTTGAGAAGTTTGATCGAAAGTTCACTTTATTGATATCAGGCTGGGAGTTTGGTTCTAGAAATTGTAATAGGTCTGTTGTGTAATTTATGACTTGTGTGCAAAATTTGACGTCAATCGGAATTGGTTTTATAGGTTTCGGCATCAATTGTTGAAGTTGGAAATCCATTAGTTTCAATAGGCTTGAATCGGGGTGCGATACATTTTTGTTGTTGTTTGATGTGATTTAAGGCCTCGACAAAGTTCATATGATGTTTTAGGATGTGTTGGTATATTTGGATAGGGCCCTGGGGGCCTCGGGAGTGATTCCGATTGAAATCGGATTGATGTTTGGACATGAGGAAATGCCGAAGATTTGCAAGTATGGTGCAATCGCACCTGCGAGGAATTGATTGTAGGTGTGAGACCGCAGAAGCAGTCAGGATATTGCACGTGTGTATATGCTGGGGGCTGGGCGATGCATGGTGCGAAAGTTGGTCTGCATCTGCGAGCTCCCAAATGCAGGAAGCGGAGCGCAGAAGCAGATTGCAGTTTGGTCTTGGGTTTCCGCAGAAGCGGACATTTTGGTGCAGGTGCGCTTGCGCAGAAGCGCATGTTTGACCGCAGAAGCAAAGGTGGACTAGAAGGTATGCTGCTGCAGATGTGGCCACCTTTCCGCAGAAGTGGGACCGCATATGCGGTTAAGTGATCGCAGGTGCGGAATCATTGGCAGAAAGATAAAATAAAAGGGCCCCATGATTTCTCTCAATTTGGACTTTGCAAGCTTGGCTAGGGCTGCAGATGTGGCCACCTTTCCGCAGAAGTGGGACCGCAGATGCGGTTAAGTGATCGCAGGTGCAGAATCATTGGCAGAAAGATAAAATAAAAGGGCTTCATGATTTCTCTCATTTTGGACTTTGCAAGCTCGGCTAGTGGCGATTTTTGAGAGGGGTTTCACTAGATTTCAAGAGCTAAGAAACTTTTGATCTTTTTTTATTCATTAGTATTGTATACCCATTGATTTTCTCATCTAAATTATGTGTTTTTGAGGTGAAATTTGGGGAATTTTGGACTAGGGATTGGAGAGTAAGATTTGGGAATTTGAGGGTTGATTTGTAGTTGGAATTAGATGATTTTGGTATAGTTGGACTCGTAATTGAATGGGTGTTAGAATTTTATGAATTTTCAGGTTGACTTTTTGAATTTGGTTAAAGAACTTATCTTTACCATATGGGATCGATTCTTATAGCTTGTATTAATTATATTAAGTTGTTTCAAACTATATTTGAGTCGTTCGGAGGTCGATTCGCGAGGCAATGTTTTGTTGGAGCGTTGAGTTGCGCACTTTGAGGTAAGAAACACTTCTGAACTTGGTACTGAGGGTATGAATCCCAAAAATACGTGTTATGTGTTTGGTATTGAGGTGATATACATGCTAGGTGACGGGCATGTATGTGTGCACCGTGGTAGTTATGTTAGTTTATTATGTGGTACTGTGTAGTTATCTAATCTTGTTTCTACCTTGTAATTCCTACGTGTTAGAATAATTGAGCTGTGATCCATGTTATAATCATGTTTAGGCTATGTGCTTATTCTGTTGGGACCTACTGAGGTTATTTTTGCCGTTGAGTTATTTGCTTGAATTGCAATATGTACTCAGTCATATTCATTCATTTGCATATCATATCTCAGTCTCTGTTATCATTTACTGTCACATCATGTTATCATTTTTTCGGGCTGAGTGATATGAGAGTTGTGAGCCCGTGAGACTAGAGAGATTGATGACAAAATTGGGGCATGAGAGCCGGATTATGAGTAATATTTATGGGATCGGGCAGCATGCCGCAATAGGCTTTATTGGTCATTTATGGGATCAGGCTGCACGTCATAGCAGGCTTTATTGACTCAATATGTGATCGGGCTGCATGCCGCAAAAGGCCATGTTGTCTTATATTAGCGCTTGGGCAAGACCCGCCCCTCTGGAGTCTGACATACCAGCATTGAGTGCATGCACTGTACAGTGCTGAGTGATTGTGTGTGATTAGTGGGAGTTGCGACAGACAAATTAAGTACTCTAAGAGCGTGAGTACCTCGGAGTATCACTGTGATGAATTACATTTGACATGCATATTTGACTTATACTCATAGAGATGTAACCTTCCTCATGCTAGTTGTACTTGGCATTTTTATCAGTGTTGAGCTTAAGTTGTTGAACTCGAAAGCATGTTAAATTTCTGTGCTGTGTATGAACTGGTTATGGAAGTTCTCTGAGTTAGTACTGTCATCTCCCTGTTATATATTAATGTCATTATTTAGATCCGAACATTATCTTTCTGAGCTCGTTATTGCTTTCAGCCCAAGGTTAGTCCTGTTACTTATTGGGTATTGGGTCGGTTGTACTCATACTGCACTCTGCACTTTGTGTGTAGATCCAGGTACATCTAGATGCGATGGTTGCTAGATTTGGTGTAGTATCGGCTCGGAGACTATTGAGGTACTGCTATGATGCCCATAGACCTCGACTCTCCTTCCTTTCAGTTTATTCAGTACTGTTCTATTTTTCAGACAGTTGTATTAGAGATTTTAGACTGTGTTGACATTTAGTAGCTCATGCACTCGATGACATCATGATTTTGGGATTGTTGTAGTTGAGTCACAGTTATTCTTATTAGTTATTCACGAGATTTTTCACTGTTGAACTTGTTAAATCATCTTTTTAATTTAATAGGCATAGTTATTATGTTATTGTCGGCTTGCCTAGTAATGTGGTAAGCGCCATCATGACATGTTGAGATTTGGGTCATGACAGCTACACTACTCAAATGACTGACACATTACTCATACACGATCAACCAGTTGATTACCGTAGTACTAGTCAAGCATCCGCAAGTCAAAACACCATCAAGAACTCTTCGAGACCCGACCGCACATAACCAAGCCATCAGAATTGATTTTCCCCAGCTCAATCAAGTCATGCAAGCCGTCAAACCCAAGAGCACTGCCGCAAAACACTAGTAAAGCATTACCACACCAAAAAAACAAATTACCTTTATTACCATGCTAAGCCAACACCACCGAGCTGACCCATTTCTTCGCATCCTCCTTGACTTGTATTCAGGTCAACACTTCTCCTTGTTGGTACACAATGATCTTAAACCAAGCTCGCTTTAGGAGATCCTAGCACTTTCACAACCCCAATTTCCCTCCATAGGATGTCCAGATGGCACATAGTCTCTAAGACTACGTAAGCCTAACATTTAATAATAGCTTGACAGAAATAATTAACAGAAATACTGAAACAAATCTAATAAATTCAAAAAATCTTCCAAAACAAAATTCAGCAAACATTTTCCCCAAAGCCGGTGGAATTGAGTCATAAGCTCTATCGGGTTAGCTAAAATTTCTACTGCATCACTGTCTGAATGAAAAATACAACAGAAGTAAAGGTAAAGGAAGGTGACTCTGAAGCCTGCGGACGCCGAGCAAGCATACACTGAAGTCTCCGTAACAATGAATGTAATTCTCATCAAGAAATATATCTCAACAATTAATAACTTCGTCTCAATGTGATGTGACTTTCACAACTTCAACACAAATAACTCAACTATGAGAAAGATAACATGTAACCAAGAAAAAGAAATACAAATAAGTCACAATGGAACAGATATCATGACTTCAAATAATAATAATAGTAATGAAAGAGATAACTTGTAATAATGACTTTAATAATGATAATCAACAATGAAAGGGATGACATGTACAATGTCTTCAAAAAATGATAATCAGCAACAAAAGAGACAACATGTAACAATAAAAAAGGCAACAAGTTCAACTAAAGCATAAGAGCAAATTATCAAGTAAGATGTAGAACAAGCGTTAACGAAGTCATTTAAGGCATGTAAGGATAGACTAACATAAATAAGAGTAAATTGACAATGAGAATTTAGAACATGATACGACAATTCAATTAAAGCATGGAAAGAGCCTAAGTAGCCTAAACAGGTCAATTACCACATACAACCCGTGTACGCACTCGTCACTTTGCGTACATCACTTTTTCATAGCACGAATGACACGATCATTCCAAAATCCCAAGGAGTAGTTCCCCACACCAAGTTAGGCAAGATACTTACCTCAACTAGGCCAATTCAACTCTCAGAAATAGCTTTTCCCCTAAAATTCTCCTCAAGACAGCTCAAATCTAACCAAAATCAACTTAATGTCATCAAACAATGCAAGGGAAATCGATTATAATAAATAAAGCACGATCTTTACACTTTTTCTAAAAAGTCAACAAAAGTCAAACTGGAGCTCGCCCCTTGAAAACCGGGGTCCAAGGGTAGATTTCAACTATCCATAACCCCACGAGTTCATATATGTGATTAGTTTCAATATCTAAGTCCAAATCGACTCTCAAAACTCAGATTTTTACTTTTCAAAATCTTGACATAGTTTCACAAACTTTCACATTGATTCACATGATTTTGATGTTAAAATCTAAGATATATTGATGGAATATGATTAGAAGTAGTTAGAATCAATTATCTAAAGTTTGTAGATGAAAATCGCCTCTCCAAATCGCCTCAAATCGAGTCTAGGGTTCTACAATGAGAGAATGTGTTGAAAAATCTCGTCTCCCTACCCTTTGTACCAGTTGCAATTGCGACAAAATGCTTTGCAATTGTGAAGCTGGGAACCTTGCAAAAGTGAACAAATATCTGCAAATGCGAACCTAGCTAAAATCTTCCTGACTTTACAAATGCCACAGGGCAGTAGAAATTGCAACATATGTGCACCCACTGTCACATTCGCAATTGCGATAACTGGGCACCGGACCAGTAGTTCAAATACAATTCAATCCATTCCGAAACATGTCAGAAACTTATCTAAGCCCTCGGAGCTCCAAACCAAACATCCACACAAGTCTAAAATTATCATACGAACTTGTTCACACGATCAAAACACAAAAATAACATCTAAATCTATGAATCGAACACTAAAATGCATGAATTTCAAAGTAATGTTCAACAATCTCTAGAATTACAACTAAACGTTTGAATCCTATCAAATCAACTCAAATGATACAATATTTAGCAGACAAGTTCTAAATAGCATAAAGGACCTATTCCAAGTCCCAAAATATGATTCCAAACTCAATAGCTAAAAGTCAACCTACGGTCAAACTTTTAAACTTTAAATTTCTAAATTTCGGCAAAACAACACAAATCAACCTACGTACTTTCGAAATTAATTCCGGGCATACGCGAAAGTCCAAAATTACGATACGAAGCTATCGGAGCCATCAAAACACCGTTCCAGATCATTTACACAAAAATCAAAGTTTGGTTAATATTCCTAATATAGGCTTCTAATTGAAGAATCAAAGGGTCCAAATCAACCTGAAAGGTTCCTCGAACGAAACTAATCAACCCTGCAAGTCATAAAATGGTAAACATACATGTGTGAAGCATGAAAAGGGGTAACATAACACAACTACACAAAACGACCGGTCAGGTTATTACAAGCACGAACCACGTCGTCCAAAAGCACATAAACTGCTATATTTCCTGAAGCACCCACTAATGATGCAACCGAGATACCCACTTTGAAGAGACCTTCTATGAATCTGAAGTTATTTCTCTAATCTCTCTAATATTGAAATGTAGAATTAATAATGATACAGAAATACTGCAAGTCCGTACACTATCCCATGCAAAGCTCTAACCTCAGCCATATACAAGTCTGGGCAATCCTTCAATACCATATATATACCTCAGACAAGAATTGATATAGCACATGACCATGAAATCTGAATATCGATAGTAGACTCCACCGCTTGGCGCGAAGCCATAGGACGTAACATCTTATGATCCACAATACCAACATTCATAAGCTCGTACAACACCAATCAGATAAAAGAACCCATTGCATCCCACACTTGAACAACTGAATATCTACTAACACGTCCGCTACCTTAAGACAATGATCGAGCATCCATGGTTCCCAAGTAACCTATCCGCAACATCACAAACCATCGGTGCGTAGCTGATACCGAGTACGTAATATCGTATACGGGTAGATACAAGGGAATGTAAGATATGTGCTTCATGCTGAATCAATGCCGCACGATAAGGAATGAAAGAAGTGGAATTTCCTAATAGTTTTGTAGCCTATCGAAGATAAGTACAGATGGCTCCGTATGAGGCCATGTATAGGAGATAGTGTCGGTCTTCGGTTGGTTGGTTTGAGCCAGGTGAGTCTAGGCTATTAGGTACTGACTTGGTTCAGGATGCTTTAGAAAAGGTTAAGTTGATTCAGGATCGGCTTTGCACGGCAGAGTGTAGACATAAGAGTTACTCTGATCAGAAGGTTTGTGATATTACCTACATGATGAGAGAGAAGATATTGCCCAGGGTTTCACCTATGAAGAGTGTTATGTGGTTCGGGAAGAAAGACAAGTCGAGCCCTTAGTATATTGGCCCTTTTGAGGAGTTTGAGAGGATGAGAGAGGTGGCTTACAAGCTTGCACTACCATCTAGTCTATCGAATGTTCACCTAGTGTTTCATGTTTTATGCTCGGAAGTATTATGGTGATATGTCTCATAGTTTGGACTTCACCACGGTTCAATTAGATGGGGATTTGACTTATGATGTGGAGCCAATGGCCATTTTGGATCGGCAGGTTCGAAAGTTGAGATAAAAAAATATAGCTTCAGTAAAAGTACAGTGGAGAGGTCGGCTAGTCGAGGAGGTTACTTGGGAGACCCGAACAGGAGATGCGGAGCAGCTATCCACACCTATTTGAAGATCTAGGCATGATTCTAGACCCATTCGAGGACGGACGATTGTTTAAGAGGGGGAGAATATAACAACCCAACCAATTGTTTTGAGTATTGTAGCCCCGTTCCCCCATTTATTGCTTATTCTATGTTCATTTGTTTGTTATGTGACTTTTCGGGGTGGTTGTTTTGGTTCTAAGGACGTTTCGGAATGAATTGTGTCACTTAGTCCCAAAGTTGGAAGCCTAAGTTGAAAGAGTTGACCGGATGTTGACTTATGTGTAGATGACCGTGGAATGGACTTTTGATAATTCCGATAGCTTCATATAGTGATTTTGGACTTAGGAGTGTGTCCGGATATTGATTTTGAGCCTCGTAGGTCGTTTTGGCTTGGATTGGTGAAAGTTGGAAAGTTGAAATTTGTAAAGTTGAGATATTTGACCAAGAGTTGACTTTGTTGAAATCGAGCTCGTATTTTGGTTTCAGAAGTCGGAATAGGTTTGTTGTATTATGATGACGTGTGTGAAAAATTTGAGGTTAGTTGAAGTTGATTTTTATGTTTCGGCATTGGTTTTAAAAGCTGGACGATAAATAGTTCATTAGGCTTGAATTAGGGTGCGATTTGTATTTTTTATGTTATTTGATGTGATTTGAGCCTTGACTATGTTCTTATCGTGTTGTAAGACTTATTGGTATGTTTGGATTGGTTTTCGAGGGCCTCACGTGTGATTCAGATTGAATTTTGGACTTGTGGAAATGCTGGTGTGATCAGATCTAGTGCAACCCCACCTGTGAGAAAAAGGGCCGCAGGTGCGGAGCTGCCGAAGCAGCCAAGTGCGCGCAGAAGCGAGAATGGGAAGACAGCCTAGGAGCATGTTGCAGAGGTGAATCCGCAGAAGCGGACGTGCTCCTGCGAAAGGTGTACCGCAGAAGCAGATTTTGACTGAAGGATTGGGGATCACAGAAGTGAAAGCTCTCCGCTGGTGCGGTGGTGCAAAAGCGATGGAGCAACCATAGATGCAGTCAGCAGGTGCACTAGGGTGGGAGCTTAAGTGGACTTCGTAGAAGCGAAGATTTTTCTTCAAAAGCGGAATCGCAGATGCGGCTCCTGACTCCGCAGATGCGAAATCCCTGGAAAATCATATAAAAGCAAGGGTTAGAGTATTTTCTACATTTTTGGACTATGGGGGATCAGAATGAGGCGATTGTTGGAGGGGTTTTCACCTAGTTTGAAGAGGTAAATGATTTTTGATGACTTTTGTCCATGTATTTTGAATACCCACTGATTATTTCACTTATTTATTATGAATCTAAGTTGGAATTTGGGGATTTTTGACCCATGTATTTGAGAGTAAGATTTGAGGGTTTGAGGGTCGATTTGTGGTCAGAATCAGATGATTTTGGTATGGTTGGACTCATTATTGAATGGGTGTTTGGATTTTGTAAATTTTGTCGGGTTCCAAGACATATGCCCAGGGTTGACCTTTTGGGTTGACTTTCTGACTTTGCTTAATGAACTTAGCTTTATCGTAAGGAATCAATTCCTATAGCTTGTATCGATTGTATTAATTTATTTGTGGCTAGATTCAAGTTGTTCGGAGGCCGATTCGCAAGGCAAGGGCTTGTTGCTGTTGTGATTTGCGCAGTTTGAGCTTAGCAATCTTTTAAACTTGGTACTGAGGGTATGAATCCAAGGATTTCGTGTTATATGGTTGGTGTTGAGATGACTCACATGCTAGGTGACGGGCATGTGGGCGTGTACCGAAGTAATTGCTACTCGGTTGATTTCGTGGTGCTGTGTAGTTATCAAATGTTGTTGCTATTCATGTAATCCCTACCTGTTAGAGTAATTGAGTTGTGATTCAAGCTAGAAATCATGTTACCTATAAATTTATTCTGTTGGGACCCGCTGAGGTCATTTCTGCTGTTGAGTTATTTGCTTAAGCTACACTTATGTACTCAGTCATATACATTCATTTGCATATCAAGTCTTAGTCTCTATTATAATTTAGTTATGCATCATGTTATCATAGTTCAAGCCAAGTGGCATGAGATTTGTGAGCCCGTGAGACTCGAGAGATTGATGACTGAGTTGGCGCCTAAGGACCAGATTGTGAGTGATATTTATGGGATCGGGCCGCACGCCACATCAAGTTTCATCGATTCATTATGGGATCAGGATGCACGCCGCAGTAGGTTTTATTGATTCATTATGGGATCGGGCTGCACGCCGCAGTAGGCCATGTTGGCTTATATTAGCGCTGGGGAGGATCCACCCTTCTGGAGTCTAACATACCAGCAGTGAGCGCATGTACCGTACAATGCAGAGTGATTGAGTGTAACGAGTGAGAGTTGAGAAAATCAAGTTGAGTATTCTGAGAGTGTGAGTACTTAGGAGTATCACTATGATGCAATGCATTTTACATGCATATTTGATATGTAGACATAGAGATGTAACATTCCTCATGCTAGCTATACTTGGCATATTTTACCAGTATTGAGCTTAACTGTTGAATTTGAAGCATGTCTACATGCTTGTACTGTGTACGAACCTATTCTGGAATTCTCTAAGTTATTACTGTCATTTCCCTGTTTATTCTGTACTGTCGTTATCTGGATTTGGACTGTACCTTCTGAGCTCGTCACTGCTTTCGGTCCAAGGTTAATCATGTTACTTATTGAGTATATTGGGTCGGTTGTACTCATACTACACTATGTACTTCATGTGCATATCCAGGTACATCTGGACTCGGTGGTTGCTAGACTTAGAGCAGTATCTGCTTGGAGATTCTTGAGGTAGCTGCTATAGCGCCCGTATACCTCGACTCTCCTTCTTTTCAATTTATTTAGTATTGTTCTATTATTCCAGGCAGTTGTAATAGAAGTTTTGACTGTGTTGACACTTAGTAGCGCATGTACTCGGTAACACCCAAATTTTGGAAGATTTTGTTGTTGATTCGCAGTTGTTCTTATCGGTTATTTATGAGATTTTTCAATGTTAAACTTATTACATCATGTTTTAATTTAAATGCGTAGTTAATTTGTGATTGTCAACTTGTCTAGTATTGTGATAGGTTCCATCAAGATATGTTGATATTTGGGTCGTGACAGTTACCATAAAACATAGCCCACGGCTAAACCATAATGTGTGCAAGAATCTCAAAATAACAAAATGAATGAGATATACTCAACAAGGAAAGATATCTCAAAATCAACAACATCAACTTGAATGTGCTAACAGCTTTGACGACTTCAACTTCAATAACTCAAAGTGAAGGTATTCCCACGAAATGACGATTTTCAATTCAAAGGTATAACATAAACTTAATAATGAAAGAGATAGTAACAACGTCTAAGTGCATGAGAATAAGTCAACACAAAGAGACATCATGTAATAACAACTCAAAATAAAATTAACTCAACATTAAAGGATATAAGATGAAAATAAGAGAGGTAACATCTTCAATTAACGCATATAAGAGAAAACTTGACAATAAGAGATAGAACATGTACCAACAACATCAAACAAGGCGTGTAAGAGTAAACTAAACAATGGAAGATATAATATGATACAACAAGTTTAATTAAACGCATGAAAGAAGCCTAAAAGTATAAACCGGTAAAAATATCATATATGAGCTCGTGTACAAACTCGTCACCTCATGTACACGTCTCCCACGTAATTCGGTTAATACAAATAACCCAAATCTTAAGGGGTAGCTCCCCCATAAAAAATTAGGCAAAATACTTACCTCAAAGAAGCTAAATCAATACGCTAAGAAGCCCTTTCTGCTTGAAACAATCTCCGGACCCCTCGATCTATCCAAAATAACTTAATATTATAAATAAAAGTTGTAGGAAATGATTTCGGATAATAAAGCCTCGATCTTTAATGAAAATCAAAAAGTCAACCCAAAAAGTCAATCCCGAGCTCGCACCTCAGAGACCGACAAAGCTCACAAATTCTTAACATACATTCTTATATGAGTCCAACCATACCAAAATCATTCAATTCTGACCTCAAATCGGCCTTCAAATAATCTATTTATGTTTTAGAAAGTTTTTACTAAAATTTCCATTTTTTCCAATTTAAATCATTAATCAAACAGTAAAATCGAGGTTGGAATCATGAAATAATAACTAATCCTAGTCAAAAACACTTACCCCAATCCAAGTAGTAAAAATCCTCTCCGAAATTGCTCAAAATCAAGCTGCAAAACCTTGTGAGAAAAAGTAACTAAATTCCGAAACAAGAAAAAAATTACAGCAGTTGTCCCAGCTCGAATCAGGTCCTAGATGATCCCAACACTCACGTTTGATAAGCACAGGAAAAAAATCTTTATTTTAGCACCCAAAACTCATTCGAAAGCTTCCGGACACAAACCATATATGCATTTCATTATAAAAACAAGCTAGAACCTGCTCGCACACTCAAAATACAGAAAAGAGGTCAGCTTGACCTGATATTGACCATCGTCAAGCTTCAAATCTTTAACTAGATTCTCAACCAATAATTTAAAACACACCCGATCCCATCGGGACCCCATCCAATCATACCAACAAGTACAAATACATTATCCAAACTTATCCAAAGCCTCAAAAAACACACGGGAATATCACAACAAAGAATTGAGGCTCAAACCGAATAGAATTTCTCTTAAGTTGTTAAATCTTCATTCTTTCAAAAGAGTGTCTGAATCACACTTAAACACTTCGAATTAATTTCAAACTTTGCACACAAGTTCAATTAAACTATATGGACCTATCCAAAGTCTCGGAACACCAATTGGAGTCCAATAACATCAAAGTCAACTGTTCGTCAAACTTATGAACTCTTAAGTTATTCAAATTGCCAATTTTTGACAAATAATTTCGAATTCTTCCAGGAATATCCGAAACCAAATTCGAACATATGCACAAGTCCAAAATCATCATACAAACCTATCGGAACAATCAAAATCTGATTCTGAGTGCGTTTACCCAAAAGTCAAACCTTGGTCAATCCATCCAAAAACCAAAATCATTCTTCCATATCAATCCCGAACCGCACGAAAATCGAAACTAGTCATACACGCAAGTCATAATACATAATATGAAGATACTCAGAGTCTCAAACCACCGAATAGAATGATAATGCTCAAAAACGTCCGGTCGGATCGTTACAGTAAACCAGCTTACTAAAGTTGGAGCAGATTCCCCAACTTAGTGATGTCGCTAGGATTTAAACCTAGGATCTCCAAGTTGTTACTCCTGTACCTCAAACACTTACCAATCTCCTTGGGCCAAATCCAGATCATTCTTCTTGCACTTGCACAACATGCTGTAATCGTCTTCACCACTTCATGGCTTCAGTGGATCCCGCACAAGCAAAGCACGAGAAAATACAACTCTGGGAAACCACTTGGGTAACAATAGTAATCTTTCTTGTAATACAGGAATGAAGTGCATACTTGAGATGCTTTGGAGTAAATTATATAAAACCTACGCCTCAGAATGGCAGCAAATCTCCGGTGCAGGTTTCCAAATAAGAACACGACAACTCACAAGAATTGCCATCGCTACCGCGCTAACAAAATGGCGATACTCAGAAAATGGTTGAGCTTTCTTGATGCCGGTTTAATTGACCAATCTACATATATTTTACAGTCAATTCACTTAAATTTTAAAGCATGACCAACACCAATAAATTCGAGCTTTACAGAATGCCTATTCATACAATAGTTTGAATCGATAAAAGGGAAGAAAGCAACTCTCCCTAGCAAATGAGCTATAACATACTTGGCATAATATATTGTTGTGAACAAAGACGAACCAATTGATAAATAAATGAAAGCAATAAAAATATACTATATATATAAACATATATGATCCCGAAAAAAGAATCCCAGCAAAGATTTAGGAATAGTACATTGATAAGCAAACAAGCATCTTATCACGTGAGCCATCAAGAAATGTATATAACCCCATGCCATAGATGGGATACCTTTAAAATCACAAGCGAAGACTCTGTATATGCCTGAATATCCTTAATTACATGACTGAATTCATGAAAATACGGTCACCTAGGTGTAATTGACTGGCTTAAATTATTCCCATACATATCCGAATTTAAAACTTTGCTCTGGGTTACTGTTTGAAGAGATTGTGTCTTTTCAAAAGTTTTCCATGGGAGTGCCATGCATGTATGTTAAATGCATCCCCTCAGGTTCGGCAAGTCATCCTTCTTTACTGACTCTGACCATATACCCGTTGTTTTGAAGTAACTCTTCATTTATAAAAGTGGTTTTGATGCATCAACAAGGATTGTTTACGAACAACCCCAACCAAAGAGGTCCTGGCTTTCTTATCAGATCAAAACAAGTGTTTGAAGTTTTAATTTCCTCTTGCCAAGGTAAAACAACCCTAACATGATCTGAAAATGTTCAACGAAGCTGTATAGTCGAATTGCTGTCCCTCGCCCCTATAGTTTCTTCTCCCAATTTTTTGCTTTACAATTAATCCAGTAACTCTTTGACGTGAAATTGAGAGAAGACCATGCCAGTTACCCAGTTTAATTTACTTGATGTATTCCACCCGATCTCATTTGTTGTTTTTATACTAATCTCTTCTGTCCCATGCATGGGTTGCTTAGTCCAATAGTGTCATCTTTCAGATCATGTATCCATTGGGACGTTCGAGGACGAACATATGTTCAAGTGGGGGAGAATGTAACGACCCGACCGGCCGTTTTGAGCATTTTCTTTCCGTTCGACTGTTTGAAGTCTTGAGTAGCTTCATATTTTGTATTATGACTTGTATAAATCGTCAATTTCGATTTTCGGATAATTTGGAATTAGTTTGGAAGAATGATTTTCATGTTTGAATCCTTAAGTTGGAAGAGTTGACCAAGTTTGACTTTTGTGTAACCTCGGATCGATGTTTTGATGGTTCCACTAGGTCTTGATAGAGATTTTGAACTTGGGTGTATGCCCGAATTTTCATTTGGATGTTTCTAGAAGGTTTGGGAACTAACTGGCGAAAGTTGGAAATTTGAAGGTTTGAAATGTTCATAAATTTGACCGAGAGTTGACTTTAATGATATGGGGTTATTGTTCCGGGAGTTGAAATAGGTTCGTTATGTCATTTGGAACTTGTATGCAAAATTTGGGTTCATTTCGAATTGGTTAGGCTTGAATCAGACGCTTGGTTTGAAGTTAATGAACTTAAGAGATTGATCTTGATCGACGATTCGTGGCTTTGATGTTGTTATGTGTGATTTGAGGCCTTGAATAGGTCCGTGTTATGTTTTGAGACTTGTTGGTATATTTGGACGGGGTTCCAAGGGGCTTGGGTGAGTTTCGAGGTAGTTTCAGACAATTTCTAGGCCTTTTTAGCTGCTAGTTTTTTGGCCACAGGGGTCTACATCGCGATCGCATAGAATTGGTCGCGATCGCGAAGAGTAAAATGGGAAAGATGGACCTGTGCATCATGTTTGCGGAGAAGGATTCGCGTTCGCGAAGAAGAAATTCTGCTGTCGCTAACTTGACTTTGGATGCTTGTATCTTGCTATCTATATGGAATGTGGAGATGATCTAAAAATAACAGTAGTAGTCCTTTGTGTCTAGCTTTCAGAATATCAAACGATTTGTCATTTGGAGTTATGTACAAAACGTTATGGCTGATACACTATAGGCTGTCTGAGAATAGTTTGGGAAGGATTAATGGAAGTTTGTTCATGGCGATCGCATAGGGTAAAAACTGTCCTGAAAAATTTGTAATCACGACGGCGAGGTTGGTGACCGCGATCGCAAAGCGTACTTCTGGAACAATGTATAAAGTACTCTATTTCGAAGGTCTTGGTCGCTTTATCATATTTTGAGCTATGAAGCTCAGATTTGGGCGATTTTGGAGGTGATTTTCACCACATGGATTGGGGTAAATGTTTTCTACTCGGTATTGAATATATTTGATGAATCTATCTTTTATTTTGGCATTTGGATTATGAATTTTAAAGGGAAATTGGGGGGTTTTTGTCTAAACTTTTCTAAAGTAAATTTTTGAGGTTTGAACATCGATTCAGAGTCGGATTTGAGTGAAATAAGTATGGTAGGACCCGTAATTGAAAGGATTATAGGATTTTTTGTGAGTTTTGTAAGGTTTCGAGGTGCGGGCCTAGGTTTGTCTTTTTTCTTGACTTTGAGTAAATGTGTAAAGATTCGATCTTTATCATTTGGGATTCTTTCCTCAGGCGTTATTTTATGTATTTGAGTTGCTTTTGGCTAGTTTTGAGTCGTTCAGAGATTGATACGTGCGGGATGGCATTTCTAGAGTATGGTTTGGCTTGCTCGGTATTAGATTCGGTTTTGTCGAGATAAGTAACTTTTCTAAACTTGGATTTGAGGGTATTTAACCATGAGAACTATGTTATAAGAGATATATTGAGGTGATGCACATGCTAGGTGACTAGTGTGTGGGCGTGCATCGGGGGGAAATCATGATTCTAGTTAGCTATTAGACTGTATCCCGACTTGTTTTTGCTGTTATATCTTGTTACTTCCTTGTTCTCCCAACTTGTTTGATTATACGAGCTGTGAATCATGTAAAAAATTATGTTTAGGCTATATGCTTATTTTGTTGGGACCCACTGAGGTTATCTCTGTTGTTGAGTTATTTGCTTGAATTGCACTTTCATACCAAGTCATATTCATTCATTTGCATATCATATCCAAGTCTATGTTATTATTTGTTGTCACATCATGTTATCATTGTTTAGGCTGATTGGCATGTGATTTGCGAGCCCGAGAGACTGGAGAGATTGATGAATGGTTGGGCCCTGAGAGCTGTGTTATGAGTGATACTGTTGATCGGGATGCACACCGCAGCAAGCCTTTTAGGCATTATTATTATTTATGGGATTGGGAAATGCCGCAGCAGGTCATATTGGCTTTATATTAGCATTTGGGTAGGATCCGCCCCTCCAGAGTCTAACATACCAGCAGTGAGCGCATGCACGATGTATATATTCGTGTGCTTTGGCGAGGGGCTTATGAGCCAGGCACACGTACAGTGCTGAGTGATTTTTTTTTTTATTGGTGTGTGGGGGTGATGAAGTGGCATTTGTGACAAACAACTTGAGTATGTTTGAGGGTAAGAGTACCTGGGAATATAACAGTGAAATCATTTGACATGCATACTTGGCATGTAGCATAAAGATGCATTTCCTCCTGCTACACGGTATTATGACATTCATGATTTGACATGTAGGCATTGAGATGTATATTCCTCATGCTAGACGGTATGTGATAATTGATGACCTGACATGAATATTGATATGTAAGCGATATACTTTCTCATGTTATTGATAATGAATTTCTTATCTGTTTTGGAAAGTTTGAAAAACAAATCACAATTTTCTGACATACCCTCATATTTTGGTGATTTCAGTAAAAGACATGGGTTTTACTGTTATACCTGGAAAAAAAATCATGCCTATTTTTTTGTATCTGTGAACGAGCTGAGCATCATATCTTTGAGTTATTACTTATACAACTTTTGTTATATTGCGACGAGTTGTTCTTGGCTATTGGTGTTGGACTCTGTCCGTTGTCCAAGCTCGTCACTGCTTTCAACTTAAGGTTGGGTTTGTTACTTGTTGAGTACATGGGGTCAGTTGTACTCATACTACACTTCTGCACCTTGCGTGCATATTTTGGAGCTGATGTTGTATATGGCGGGAGCTGGCATTGATGATGTACCTACGTTCCGGTTATAGCTGCCTCTTGTTCTTGGTAGCTTTATAATCATAAATCTGTTTATGTACAATTTGAACAGATGATGTATTCATTTCATACTATCTTTGTAAACTCTAAGTTTTTGAAGCTCATGATTTGTACAACCAATCCTTGAGATTTTTTTTGACTAAAAGTTCAGTTATTTCATCATTTATTTTGTATGTAAATCTCATTTGAAATTGAATTATTGTTAATTGGCTTACCTAGCGGGTTGGGTTAGGTGCCATCACGACTAGTTGGATTCTGGGTCGTAACATAACTCAGCAGCAAAAATGACTTTTGTTTGGGTCCCAACAGAATAAGCACACAGCCTAAACATGATTTTTAACATGAATCACTACTCAATTACTTTAACACATAGGAATTTCATGGATAGAAAGAAGACTAGATAACTACATAGTACCACAAAATCAACCGAGTCATAATTACCACAGTGCACACCCACACGCTCGTCATCTAGCATGTTCGTCACCGCAACACCAACCATATAACACATATTACAGGGATTCATACCCTTAGTACCAAGTTTAGAAGTGTTACTTACCTTAAGGTGCACAACTCAGTGCTCAAACAAATGCTTGCCTTGCGCATCGGCCTTCGAACGACTCGAATTTAGTCACAAACAACTTAATATCATCAATACAAACTATAGGACCATACGATAAAGCTAAGTTCTTTATCCAAATTCAAAAATTTAACCGAAAAAATCAACCTCAGGCCCATGCATCGGAATCCTACAAAATTCAAAAAATCTGAACACCTATTCAATAACGAGTCCAACCATACCAAAATCATCCAATTTCGAGCAGAAATCGAACCTCTAGTCCCCAAATCTTACTCTCCAATATATAGACAAAAAATCCCTCAAATCTTACCTTAAAAACACATAATCTAGGTGTAGAAACTAATGAGTATTCAATATTATTGGACAAAAGTGATCAAAAGTTACTTACCTCATGAAATATAGTGAAACCCCTCTAAAAAATCGCCACTAGCCGAGCATGCAAAGTCCAGAAATGAGAGATATCTCCAAACCCTCACACATTTGTGTTCTGCCTAGCAAAACCGCACCCGCGATTAACTTTTTCACTTGTGCGGTTAAATGTACGCATATGTGGAAATCACTTAAACACCCGACTAGGCGCACTTGCGGCCCTATATGCGCACCTGCAGGCTCGTAGATCCGGAAAGTTCCTCGCTTCTACGGCCTCTTCCAAGCTAACCAAACTCCGCACCTGCGATGAGCCTGTCGCTTCTGCAACTTCGCACCTGTGACCCAAATCTTGTAGGTACAATCATACCAGGCATCTGAAACAACTCCGAAATCACTCCGAATCTAACACGAGGCCCCCGGGACTCCATACAAACATACCAACACATCCTAAAATATCATATGAAATTAGTCGAAGACTCAAGTCACTTCAAACAACATAAAAAACACGAATCACACCCCAATTCAAGCCTACTGAAAATAATGGATTTCCAACTTCTATAATCGATACCTAAACCTATCAAATCAACTCCGATTGACCTTAATTTTTGCACACAAGTCATAAATGACACAACAGACCTATTCCAAATTCTTGAACCAAATCTGAGCCAGGTATCAACAAACTCAGCTCTCGGTCAAACTTCTCAGCTTCTCAAACCTTTAACTTTCTAACTTATGCCAATTCAAGTCAAAACAACCTACGAACCCCTAAATAGATATTCGGACACACTTCTAAGTTGAAAATCACCACATTAAGCTATCAAAATCATCAAAACTACATTTCAGAGTTATTTACTCATAAGGAAACATACGGTCAACTCTTTGAACTTAATCTTTCATCCTCGGGACAAAGTGTCCCAATTCATTCCAAAAATCCACGAAACCAAACAAACCACCCCGGAAAGTCACATAACAACAAATGAACATAGAATAAGCAATAAATGGGGGAACGAAACTACAATACTCAAAACGACCGGCTGGGTCATTACGTTCTCTCCTTCTTAAACAAACATTTATCCTCAAATAGGTCTAGAATCGTACATGGATTCTCAAATAGGATAGCTTCTCCACATCTTCTACCTAGTCTCCCAAGTAGCCTGATCGATTGGCTGACCTCTCCACTACACTTTCACTGAAGCTATATCCTTTGATATCAACTTTCGAACTTGCCGATCCAAAATGGCCACCGGCTCCACATCATAAGCCGAATCTCCATCTAACTGACCCTTGCTAAAGTCCAAAACATATGACGGGTCACCATAATCCTTATGGAGCATGGAAACATAAAACACTGGGTGAACACTTAATAGACTAGGTGGAAATGCACGCTTGTAAGCCACCCCTCCAATCCTCTCAAGCACCTCAAACGGGCCAATATATCGAGGGCTCAACTTGACCTTCTTCCCGAACCTCATAACACCCTTCTTGATGTAACTGCGAGCAATACCTTCTCTTATACCATATAGGCAACATCACGAACCTTATGATCGCTGTACTTCTTCTATCTAGACTATGTCGTGCGAAGATGATCCTGAATCAACTTGACCTTATCCAAACCATCCTAAACCAAATCGGTAACCAACAATCTAGCCTCACCCGACTCAAAGCAACCAACCAGAGATCGACACCACCTCCCACATAAGGCATCATTAGGAGCCATATGAATACTCGATTGGTAGTTGTTGTTGTAGGCAAACTCTGCACGCGGTAGAAACTGATCCCAAGAACCCCTAAAATCCATAACACAAGCATGTAACATATCCTCCAATATCTTAATGGTGCACTCTAAATGTCCATCTATTTGAGGGAAATGTTGTACTCAACTCACCTAGTGTGCCTAACTCTCGCATGCACTGCTCTCCAAAATTATGACGTAAACTGCATGGGCCCGATCAGAAATAATAGAAACTAGCACACCGTTAAGGCGAACAAATAATCACGGATATAGATCTCAGCCAACCACTCTGAAGAGTAGGTAGTCACTATTTGAATGAAATGTGCGGACTTAGTCAATCAGTCCACAATCACCCATGTAGCATCAAATTTCTTCAATGTCTGTGGGAGCCCAACAACAAAGTCCATGGTGATACACTCCCATTTTCACTTAGAAATCTCAAGCCTCTAAAGCAAACTGCCCGGCCTCTGATGCTCGTACTTCACCTGCTGAGAGTTCAAGCACCGAGCTACAAACTCCACTATATCTTTCTTAATTTTTCACCATAAATAGTGTTGCCTCAAGTCTTGATACATCTTTGCAGCACCTGGAGGAATGAAATACCACAAATTGTGGGCCTCCTAAAGAATCAACTCACGTAACCCATCCATATTCGGCACACAAATCTGACCTTGCATCTGCAACACCCCATCATCTCCAATAGAAACATCATTGACATCACTGTGCTGGACCGTGTCCTTAAGGAAAAGCAAATAGGGGTCGTCATATTGATTTTCTCTGATGCGATCATACAATGAAGACCAAGAAAACTTGCAAGCTAGTAATGTTACTCATTTTCCAGTGTTTGGTATGCAAATTAAGGAAAATAATTTCTCAATAGTATTCATAAATTATTTAGAAATAATAAACATGAAACCATAAACTTTCGAACCATCAACCTTCCGAATTCACAAATTCCATAAACCTCTGAACCGCTAAACTTTTAAACCCGTAAACTCTATAATTTCTAAACTTGCAAACTTACAAACACATAAACCTCCGAACACATAACTTTGGAAATTATAAATGTCGAACCTGTTAGCTGAAAAGCCTTTACGTAAGAGGGTGGCAGAGGTGAGGTAGGGGAGAGAAGGGGGAGGAGATTGGGATTAGATGTGAGGGTAAGTGGAGTTTTTGGAAAATATTTTTCTAAGTTTTTCTTGGAAAGTCATTTTCTTCTAATTTCAGGAAAATGTGATATCTAGGAAAATATTTTTCAAACTATTTTTTTCAACCAAACGTGGAAAATGGGAAAGTATTTTTCAAAAAATAATTCTCGTCATACCAAACACACCCTTAGTCCCAAGGTTCGAAGCCTAAGTTGTAAGAGTTGACTGGATGTTGACTTATGTGTAAACGACTCTGAAATGGAGTTTTGATGGTTCCGACAGTTATATATGGTAATTTTGGACTCAGGTTTGTATCCAGATATGGATTTGGAGGTCCGTAGGTGGTTTTGGCTTGAATTGACAAATTTTGGAATGTTGAAGGTTTAGAGAGTTGAGAGGTTTTACCAATAGTTGACTTTATTAACCCCGAGCTTAGATTTTGGTTCCGAAAGTTGGAATAGATCCGTTGCGTCATTTATGACTTGCGTGCAACATTTAAGGTTAATTGGAGTTGGTTTGATAGGTTTTGGTATCGATTGTAGAGTTGGAAACCATTAGTTTCAATAGGCTTGAATTGGGGTGCAATTTCTATTTTTGATGTGATTAGAAGCCTCGACTAAGTTTGTATGATGTTTTAGGATGGGTTGGTGTGTTGGGATGGGGTCCTGAAGGCCTCGGGTGTGAGTTGGATCAAAGTCAGATTGAATTTTGGACTTGTGAAATTGCTGGTGTGATCAGTTCTGGTGCCACCGCACCTGCGTGAAATTGGTCACAGGTGCAGTGCCGCAGAAGCGGCCATGGGGTCGCAGGTGCGACTGTGACTTAAGTTAAGGAGGTGCACAGGTGCGAGAATGGTTCCACACCTGCGATCGGAGAAGCAGGAGGAAGGTCATAGAAGCAGAATATGCGGGGGTGTTGCACCTTATTTTGTACTAGTCAAAACAAGATTCAATTTTTGGTTTCTCTTTTATTGATGAAAGAGAGTCGCCACCTAATATTTAAAGTTATATTAGGGTACCTATTTAATTACTAAATTCATATTCTTTATTAGTCTGCTAACCGGCGAGATTATTGGTAAGGGTTCTTGTTCTTCTAAGGGAAAGGTGTTAGGCACCCCTTATAATCTACCTGAGGTAGCTCCATAGGACTTAGACTAGATTTAGAATTAATTATAAATATTATGCCTTAACTAATGCTCTAGGGATATGGCTTACCATATATTAGGACATAATACTTACGAAGGGAAGAGTGTAGATTAAAAGGGAATGAATTTATAGAGTAAAATAATGGTAATGCATATATGCTTGAAAAGAGTTTTTATAAGTGTATAGAATGTTCGTATTTAAGAAAATATGTGAAAAGTAAAACTAAATCAAAACACTTGTTCCTAAAGCACTGAGGTGGATATTGTTCTAATGAGATGAAGGTGCAATGAAAGTAAGCCTAAGATATAGTTTGGTTTTTAGACTTGAAAAAAACCATTTGAAAATCTTGTTGGGCGACAACACTTTATTTTTTAAATGATTTGATTTTCCTTCTGAAGATCACACTTGTGTTTCAAATCTGATTTTCCCTTTTTGAAAGAGGAGCTACCGTCTCTTGCTAAGCTTCTTGGGCTTCAAATCTCTAAGAAAATTTAGCGAAAACATAGCAGTTCAATGATACAAATAACTTATAATTAGCGAACAGGAAATTTGTTACTAACTGATACTTCTTTTAATCCTATGTTTCTAAGGTATGCCTATGTCTTATATGACATAAGATATTAAGTAAAGCATTCAATCAAATATATAATTGTTGTATACATGTGCGATAAAACGACAACAAGATCGCAGCAAAATGCGGCAAGGCAGTAAGGCTAAGGCAATGTAGCAGTAAATAATAAAGGAGTTTAAAGGAGATGATTGAACTCTAGTATTTGGGCATCAGAGAGGCAGGCCTAGCCGTAACAGGGACGGTGACAACTGACTTCAAATATCTGGAAACATGGTAATGCTTGACATGGGCCTGAGTTCCTCAAGAACTCAGCAGGTCCAAACAATTGTACATGTTCAAAAAAAGAAAAGAAAGAGAAGGTCATTAGTTACATATTCTGTATATTCAATCGTGCATGAAATACATAAGTAAATTTGGAGCAAAATATAGCAAACTATCAATACTCAAATACTACGGGAACTTATACAACTGTGGCGGTTACATAGGGTAAATAATTTACATTGAAAACCTTTCGTTATCATTAAACACTAAACACAAAGAGAATAACAAGCGTCAATAAGTTAAGGTCAAAGGAGAGAATTCCACTTAAGGTCGATGCCCCCCTTAAATCCCCCGATACTTCAAAATTCCCAAGGGTCTCAAGGCCTAGGGCAATGCTTGTGCCCTGAAGAGCCGCCCAACCTATGGTTAAACTCTACTACCAAATACCCCTAACCACTAACGACTCATTTTTCTCCATTGGTTTAATTGCCAATGAGGCTCTTTCAATGTAAACCAACTACCATAATACACCCTACCACATAACTATGCTTCTCTCTTTGCCGAATAACATAAAGACACAGAAGCAATTTCATTTTTATAACTACATTTCTAATAATAAAAGAATGAAACACACATTAAACAAGTTTGAAGATCAGATTTCAAACATACATAGAGGTAGGAACACTATAATGTTACTGCTAAAGAACCAAACACTTGATATCCCATCTTGAGGATAGATAAAGAGCACACAATTCAGATATATTGCTACCCGAAAATGCAGATGCTTATGTCCTAGCAGACTAACCATACATTGGTTAGTTCAGGTCTTGCCACTAGCACATGCATAGGTTAACAATACTACTTGGAACTCATTAAAGCATAACAAAGGTTCAAACAAAGAGTCATAGTTAGAAACCTCTACAGGTGTTATTAAAGATACAAGAACATAATCAGAACCCTTAGCATGACTACAGGTCTACAAATTCACACATGGAATTCCTAGAGGTACTTAACAGGATCACAGATTACCAATCTTATTTCATTTTGGAATTGAGGGTAGAATCACATTCATAATAGCATTAACCTTAGGTAAACTATTATGTCCAAGCAGTAGCAATAAGAAGTTTCTCTTAGGATTTACATACCAAGTTCAGTTCAGATTAGCAGGGAAAGAGAGGAATGTGTGTTGTTTCAAAACAATGTACATGAATATGAAATCATGAAGACAAACAGAGGTACATGTAGTATTTTTCATTCAACTACACATAGATACTTCAAATGAGGTTATTATCTCACACTGACAGGGTGAATTTCACCTATTATGAAACCAAGTCAGCAATGTCTTAAAGGGGATTAAAGACAAGGAAGATATTATGCCAAGTAGGTTTAACTTAGCTGTGTAGACTAAGATTAACATCTAAACATGATGTAGTTATACTCAGCTTGTAAACATGAGTATAACATATTTTATGAAAGATAACTTGGTGATAATGATGGTAGGATATAATTATGTGTTTTAGTCGCTTATTGCACTCTAATACGCTACATTTTACTTGTCTTGAGCTTTAATTGATAGTGTTTTGCACTTATAGTATGTTTTATTCCTTGTAGGAGTGATTCCGAGCTATTTAGATGTTGTAGAGCTAACTCGAGCTATTTAGAGCTCTGAAGTCTGAGTAACAGTCCAAAGGATTAAGTCGGGATCGTGTTCACGGGTCGACGACCAAATCTGGACGTCACAACATAAGCAAAAAGCAACACTCTAAGAATTTTGCACTACTGCAGCACGTGGGGCAGCGCGTGGTGTGCCATAACAGTGCAAATCCTATGGCTCGACAAATGTTGAGCTCTCTGGATTTTCCTAATATTGCCCCGCATGGTGCGTCGTCCCATGCAGCGTGCCTGTGCAATTTTTACAGAGTTAAAATTCTGTTTCAACTAGAATAGGGTGATTTTGTTTAGGCCCGACCCTACTTGGTATAAATAAATGGAAAATGTTATTCATTTAGTTTTTTGGACATACGTTGGACTTAAGGTGGCTAAGGAGGAGTTGGAAAAACCCAATCACCAGGATTTCATCATTCCTTCCTCGCTCAAGACCTGAGTTTGGATTGAATTTATGTTTCCTATACTTTAATTTTATTTGTGATGAATTGCTCTAGATCTATGGAGTAGTTCCATTTAGGTTTGACGGATTTGGTATATTGATGATTGTTTGTGGATTATAATTTTGGTTTTATGTATCGAATCGTTTTTGGATGATTTAATTGTTGCATCTATAGTCACTTGTTCATGAAATCGAGAGAGGCATGACTTGTGATATCTTTGCATTATATTGTTGGTTGAGTTCATAGATTCTTCTAAGTAATCAAAAGAGGCTAGTTGATTCAGCGATTAAACCTAGTTAGGAGAATGATCGAAAGAGGTTTTCCTAAAGACCAATCCATTACGTACTCTTGCATATCTTCACATGCTTAAATTGATTCATCTTATGAGGTTAAGAATTAATCGATAGAGGGTTTTTTGCTGAACGTTTGGACTAATAATTGAGTAAATTCGAGAGGCTCACTTGAACATTAGAAATGAATTATCTAGAGTTAGATCCCGAACAATTATCGTGCACCTATCCTATCAAAACCCTATCGTCTCGCATTGATAACCTTCTTTGCTTATTCCTTGTTTCGATTGTCATTAGTCAATAGCTTTAGATTGTTAGTTAAACTTAGTTAGACATCTTATAAATCTCAACTTTTGATTGTCTTGGATAGCAACCAAGGTAAAAACTACGAGAATACTGTTTAAATCCAATCCCTGTGGATACGATATTATACTATACTATATTTGATTAGTGAGCAGAATTTAAGTGTGTGTGTTTTGCGCTCATCAAATTTTGGCATCGTTGCTGTGGATAGGCAATCAATAGTGTTTGAAATAGTTTGTAGTGCTAATTTAGGATTTTTTTTCTTTTTATTTCTATTTCCTCTTTTTACGTTTGGTGTTCATCAACTGTGCACAGATTACTGGTTTAGATTGGTGCATGACTTGAGCTTCTATGAAAGTCGTGCTACCATACGAGCCCGAGGTAGAAAAACAACTGCGACAGCCGAGGAAGGAAAGAGATCTCACTATGGCATCAGAAAAGGTTGGTCAATCCTCAACCAAAGAAACTATGGCTGGAAACGGTGATGATAATGTAGATTTGGCTGCAAGAGAGGCAACCCAACAACGGGGAAAAGCTGCACGAGATGCTGAGGAAGCAGCTATTAGAGATGTGCAAATTATCTATGAAGAAGAGAGGGTTGGAGAATTTCTCAAAATCAACCCTTGGCTGCAGATCAGTTCGGGAATAAAACGTTTGCTAGAAATCCATAACTTTTGCCAGAAAGAGATGAAACTATTTTTGAAGCATGGGAGAGGTGTAAGGAGATTGTTAGAAAATGTCAACATAGTGGAATTAAATTCTGGATGCAACTCCATGACTTTTTGGATGGATTAATACCGGCATCACATCGAACATTGAGCAATGCAGTTGGAGGCTCTCTGATGAAGAAGACTCCAGAGGAGATAGTTACAATTCTTGATGGGTTATCTGAAGATGCTAATCAGTGGGCCTCTAAGAGTGCTGAAAGAAGAAGATCAACTGGTGTTCACCAAGTTGATGCTAATACATCTATGCAGGAAAAACTTGATGCTATGGCTAAAGAAATACGAAAGCTAACCTTAGCCTCAATAAAAAATGAGCCTCACGCAGCCTGTGATATATGCGGAAGAGGACACCCTACTCATGAGTGTCAAGCCTCAACTGAGGAAGTGAATGCTGTGAGAAATTATAATTTTAATGCAATGGGTCAGAAGCACCCTGGGTTTTCGTGGAGTTCACATGGGGATACTGCTAATGCATGGCAAAAAAACAACCCTAGATTTCAGGGACAAGGAGCTCCTGGTTATATAAATCAGCGAGGCAGCAGTTTCAACCTCAACAGCCCAATCAACCTGGTCTAGAAGATCTCATGAAGGCCTTCATTATGAAAACTGATGAAAGATTTGACGTACAAGGGGCAGTAATTCGAAATTTAGAGAAGCAAGTGGGACATATTGGAACAATATTATCTGAGGGGGTTCCAGGCACTCTCCCTGCTAATACTGAAAGAAATCCCAAAGAAATAGTGAATGGTGCAACCTTGAGAAGTGGGCAAGTGTTGAAAGATCCTACCCTGATTCAAAAAGATGTGATACTTGAAAAAAAAAAGTGGAGAGTAGCTAAAAAGTGATGTTGATGAAAAGAAGATAGGCTATAAGGCAGCTGAGAAAAAGAAGAAGGAAAAAAAATCGAGAAGGGAGGAACATGAGAGAAAACTCATGCTTAGAGTGGGTGAGGAGATTGTGACTTTTAAGATGGATGTAGGAAATGGGGTGCAAAAAGGAAAACCAGCCACAAGTGTTGACTGGAAAGTAAAGGGCTCGAAAGAGAAGTCTACGGTGAGCGAGAAAGAAAAGTGTGGGGTGTTCCCAAGAAGGTTGATAAGAAGCTGTCTGCATGGATGTGTGCATTATTTCGGGATGGTGCCCGACTTTGACTCAGACCCCTACTAGATGTTCAGGGAAGTTTCTTTTACCTTATGCTTTTTAATTATATATCATGGGTACATGCCACAACTTAAAGTGCAGGGTGGGCAGGTATTTGTATGTATGTATGTATTAGTTTTCTTTTTGATAGTTGTAGTGGTTGGAGATAGAAAAAATTTCAAAAATCATAAATTTTTTAAAATATTCGACTTTTCCCAACTATGGATATCATCGACAAGTTTCTTGAGGGATTAAAGTCAAAAGGAAAAACACAAAAAGATTTTCTATTGTTAGGTAGTGTAACAATTCCCCCATTGTTGTTCTTTGTGCCGCGGTTCTATTTCAAGGGTTTTGTTTGAACCACGTGTAGTTAGTTTTAATTTTTTTTAGGAGTAGGAAACCTTGAGCTGTGATTTGAATTGAAGGCAATATCTCATGACTTTATTATACCTTGAGAATAGTGAGTGCTTTAGTCAGTTTTTGACTCTTGTATAAGTTCCTTAAATTGGATGATCTTAACTTTGCTTAACTGCTTTGGCTAGAGAATCTTGATAGTCCAATCCCGAGTGAATTATGTGCCATGTGTTTGGAAGGCTTTGTGTATTCTGTGCATTGCATATAATGTTTAGAACTTGCCACGTGTGTTTGCAAAGCGAAATAGTAGTTTTATTCAGTCTTGAAAGTGACATGGGCATTTATTTGTTGAGCAAGATATATGCTTTAACCCACCTAATTGTTATATATCTTAGTTAATCCCTTTGAGCCTGTGAGCCTGTTTCTTTGGAAACCACATTACAAGCCCCAACCATTTTTTTGAATTGACCATCCATTTGAACCTTGTACCTCTCGTGAGCACTTGAAATTGTTACGAACTTTGTAAAAGTTGAAGTGTGGGGTGGTTGGTTTGGGTTTTCAGTCGAACTATTGAACTAAGGAGAAAGGTGCACTGTTTTGAAAAAGTATGAGCCACTTGAATTGAAAAAGAAAGGAAAAAAATAAGTGTATAATTATGAAAAATATTCCTTGATAGGGGTGACTTGATGTAATTGTGCTTAAAAATGTAGGGAATTAATGTATAATGATGTGAAGGCGGAGTTATGATTTGACATAAGTGTGGGGTTTAGAACGGTTAATTATGTATTAAAGTGCTTAGGGAGGTGTAGTCACTCTTATATCTAAATGTACCTAGCCATGCTCAACCTATATTACAACCAATTAAAGTCCAACGTGATCCTTGACTGAATGAGCTCAATTAGTAGAGTAGTACACTACGGGCAAGCCTATAGTACGTCTTTTGTGGCCTATGAATGTTACTCCTGAGAGTGAGTGAATTCTTTCTATCTTGAGTTCCTGATTGTTCTTAATTTTATTGTGTGCGTAACTACTCTCTATTTTTGTGTGGGGGTACTTGATTCACGAAGGAAAGGTAACGTCGTTGACCTCTGTGTTAGAGTAAGTGAGCGGGTTGTGAAAAATGTGTGGTGCTTTTGATTCAAATCTTGAGGCGAGGGTGTTACGATATTGTGTTTAATTTGTTTTAAATATTCATGGTGTGATGAGTTACGAAAGTTGTTGAAAAAGGTCGTGTATATATGAAGTGTAGTTTGATTGCTCGATGACGAGTAATGGTTTAATTGTGGGGTGTTGATGGTTGGCTATAATTGCATGATTTAGTCGCTTATTGCACTCTAATTCACTGCACTTTACTTGTGTTGACCTTTAATTGATAGTGTTTTGCACTTATTGTGTGTTTTATGCCTTGTACGACTGATTTCGAGCTATGTAGATGTTGTGGAGATAATTCGAGCTATTTGGAGATTTGAAGTTTGAGTAAAAGCCCAAAGGATTAAGCTGGGATCATGTTCGGGGGTAGAGGACCAAGTCAGGACGTCAAAACGCAAGCAAAATGCAACACTCTGAGAATTTTGCACTACTGCGGGGCGTGGTGCGCCGCAGCAATGCAAATCTTGCTTCCTGACAGATGTTGAGCTCTCTAGATTTCCCCACTAATGCCTCGCATTGCCCCACGTGGCGCGCCTGTACAATTTTTACAGAGTGAAAATCCTATTTCGGCTAGGAAAGTGTGATTTCGTCTGGGCCCGACCCTACTTGGTATAAATACATGGAAAAATGTTATTTTCCAGAATGTTGAACATACTTTGGACCTAAGGAGGCTAAGAAGAAGTTGGAAGAACACAAGCACGAGGATTTCATTATTCCTTCCTCGCTCAAGACCCGAGTTTGTATTGAATTTATGTTTTCCTATACTTAAATTTTATTTTTGATGAATTGCTCCAGATCCTCGGAGTAGTTCCATTTATGGTTTGACGGATTTGGTGTATTGATGATTGTTTGTGGATAATAAATTTAGTTTTATGTATCGAATCGTTTTTTGGATGATTTAATTTTTGCATCTATAGTCACTTGTTCATGAAATTGAGAGAGGCATGACTTGATATCTTTACAATATATTGTTGGATGAGTTCATAGATTTTTCTAAGTAATCGAAAGAGGCTAGTTGACTCAGTGATTGAACCTAGTTAGGAGAATAATCGAAAGAGGTTATTCTAAAGACCAATCCATTACTCACTCTTGCATATCTTCACGTGCTTAAATTGTTTCATCTTATGAGGTATAATCGAGAGAGGAGTTTTTGTTGAACGTTTGAACGAATAATTGAGTGAATTCGAGAGACTCACTTGAACATTAGAAGTGAATTATGTAGAGTTAGATCCCGAAAATTATCATGCACCTATCCTATCAAAACCCTATTTTCTCCTATTGATATCCTTCTTTGCTTATTCCTTATTTCGATTGTCATTAGTCAATAGCTTTAGATTAGTAGTTAAGTTTAGTTACACATATTATAAATCTCAACTATTGATCGTCTTGGATAGCAACCAAGGTAGAAACTACGACAATACTTTTTAAATCCAATCCCTGCGGATACGATATTATATACTATACTATATTTGATTAGCAAGCTGAATTTAAGTGTGTGTTTTTCGCTTGTCACATTACATAATACATGTAGAAGGGTTACTTATATTCATAAAAGTTCACCTTTATGAGACTGTTTCACGTAGAGAGACCTAGAGATGCAACCAAAAATTAAACACAAACATAAAACTGTCATATTAATGATTCAGAAGCTACTCTTAGACTTAACACACACTTATGTAGAGAAGGAGAGCATTTAAACACTTAAACTTCACATGCTTCAGCTAAATGGTGAAGGATTAAACTATGAGCTTTCAAGTTTATTCTAATTAGGATTATCAAATGACAATCTCGACTATAGAACAACAGAATGCAGAAATAGTGTGGTAGGGATATTAAGGAAACTTAATCATGTACACTATTTGAATTCAGAATGTAAGTCATTAAGGTCACATAACAACTTAATCAATACCAATTAGAGATACTCAAAAGTATGACAAATGACCACAAGTTAACAGCATATTATCATGAACTGGAAATTACATCTATACACTAATGACAAACATCATAAACGAACACAAAGACAACAGCATGTTCATGATACTCGAATAAGACAATCAAAAGAGAAAAGGTGGAGGTGTACTGACCTTCTCTAGGATAGCATACGAAACATGATTTCTCACTTAGCCATTTGAAGACCAAAGCTTCAAGCTTGAGCAGTGAAAGAACTTAGGAACGAAAAGAAAACTAGAAATCATTAAGAAAACCTAAACTTTATATGAAATCATAGTTTTTCTTTTTGTGTTCGTGTTAGGTCAGTTAGGTGAGAGCATTAAAGGCTCCTTTTATATTGGCATTCAATGCCTCTAGGGTTCAACAAAGTTAAAAATTCATATTGGAAGATGATGATGAGCTGATGATGTGAGCAAACTCTGTGAAATCAAAGAACAGTAGAAGGGAAAACAATGAGGATTTTTTACCTGAGAAGAGAGAGATCAATCATTGAAGGCAGAAGCCTTTGGTAAGGACTTAAAACCCAAAGGTCACTGCGTTTGACCTATGGGTAAAGATCCTCATAATTAATCCTATGAAAAAATCCATGCATGCTCCGATTTGACGGAGCAAGAGAGGATTTAAGAAATTTGAAGTTACATCTTCAAGCTAGGGCTCTAGATTTGAGGGGTTATGAATTTAATTACGGAAATGGGTGAAGATCGGCTAGATTCGCGGATGTAGGGGCAAAGGGGATGATTTGAAGACCATATTTGTGACCTTGCATGAATTGGTGCAAGGTATGTGATTGATTAGGGTTTAAGGGGTTTGAAAGGTGGAAGAGAGAAAAAGGAAACTAGAGCGACTGTTTTGGGAAAGAATAAGCCAATGTTGGGGGTGTCTCTAGTTTAAGAATGGGAGATGGAACGGGAGCCGTCGGATCATTGTGATCAACGACTCCGATATTTCGGAGATAAAACGTTATTGAAAAAAAGACGACTGTTGGATCCCTTTTAAGCTAATGGTAGAGACAAATAACTGATGAATATTAAAATAAAAGGAAAAGAATAGTTTAATTTTGGACCGTTGATCATTTGGATCAACGGTCCAGACGAAGTGTGTTACTTGTGTGAGTGTTTGAGAGCGATGACATGGTACTTTGTTATTGGCTTAGGCGAGATGGCCTAGATCGCCAAGGTGGAGAGGAGGGGTAATTTTCGGACTGGGTCAGGTGAAATTGTGCTTATGTTTAGGGCTGGAATTGATTTAAAGGATGGCGAATTTGTGTTTAATAGAGAATTGTAATTATAGCCTTTAGCCTCTTTCGATCCCTTTTATAAATAAATTAAATAAGCTTAATAATTTTTAGTAAAATGCAGTAAAATACATTACTAACTATTTTAATTAATTATTTATAAATATTTCATTTTCGAATTATACCATTAGTTTTAAATTATTAACATAGTATCCTATTTAACTAGAAATTAAGGTGTAATTTGTCAAATTAATTATAAGGCATATGTGATGTATATAAAAGTTATTTTAATAATCTTAAAATAGTAAGTATATTTGTAATTACATAATGCTAATACTAAGTGATTAATTTCAAAACTAATACTTAATTAATTTGTAGAAATATGTATTTATTAATAGAAAATACTTTAAAAATATTTATTGTAAATTGTTAAGAATAAGTAAATTAATTTTAAAAGGGAGAAAAAAAATTAGCCGTCAACAGTCGTCCTTTTTGACTGGAGACGATGAAAGAATTTTTGGGCAAAGAAATTAAACCAAAGCCAATTTTGTCCCAACTTTAGGCATGCGTTACAGGAGTGACATGAAGATTATGAGCTGTAGGATTGGGAGTAAAGGAGATTCTGGGAGGATTTTGGGAAGAATTTTGGAGAGATTGGGGCCGAATTCTTGCTTTGAATTGCTTACAAATCTTGGGCTTAACGAGGATCATGCCTCATGCTGTTCTGGAGTCAAGATTTTTTGAGGAAGCAATACTCGCAGGACTGGCATCGTATTATGACGATACGACGAGACGGAGGATTAGGCACTCATGATAGCTTGAATTTTGCGGCTTGGTTTGAAGGATTTGAAAATTTTGAGTCCTTTGGTTGTTTTGTGCCTGAACATGGATCCTTGGGCCGCTGATGAGTTTGCTGTCCTCATAGCATTGTAGTTTGGTTTGCTGCTTAGAAAGAGTTCCACTTTGCGATGTTTATTCCTACAAAACAAATAAAAACACGCATACCCATATATTGCAATACATAATATATTAAGATGCGATGTAGATGATGCAAGAGTGATGATGCACGGCTGCCGGCGAGCCGTTATTTGGGATCGGGATGATGGGATACTTGAGCTTGACTCGATTTTTTAGCCAAGTTGTGTACCGTTCTGCAATTGTCTTATCATTGAAAATTGTCTCCGCTTATTGGGAGAGCTTGATTTGCAGAGTTTGTCTCTGCTTGTTGGGAGAGCTTTGCACTAGGAAATGTCTTCGCTTGTTAGGAGAGCTTGATTCGTAAAGTGCGTCTTTGTGCAACGACTCGTCTAGTCGTTTTGAGAGTCGTAGCCCGTTCTCCCACTTACTGCTCATTTTGTACTTTATAGCTATTATGTGACTTACCGGGCTAGTCGGTTTGGGTTCGGAGAGATTTCGGGATGAATTGAGACACTTTGTCTCATGCTGGAGAGCTTAAGTGGCAAAGATTGAGCGGATGTTGACTTATGAGTAAATGACTCCGGAATGGAGTTTTGTGATGGTTCTGTCAGCTCCGTGGTGATTCCGGACATATGAGCATGTCAGAATTGTGATTTGGAGGTCTGTAGTGGAATAAGGCTTGAAATGGCGAAAATTGAATTTATGAAAAATTTGACCTGGAGTGGACTTTATCATATCGAGATCGAATTGGAATTCCAGAAGTTGGAGTAGGTCCATCATGTCAAGTGGGACTTGTGTGCAAAATTGGGGGTCAATCGGACGCGATTTGATAGGTTTTGGCATCGTTTGTAGAAGTTGAATTTCCTTAGTTACAATAGGCTTGATTTAAGGTGCGATTCGTGTATTTGAAGTTGTTTGAGGTGATTTGAGGGCTCGACTAAGTTCGTATCATGTTTTAGGACTCGTTGGTATCATTGGTTGAGGTCCGGGGGGCCTCAAGTTGATTTCGGATGGTTAACGGATCGAAATGGGACTTAGTGCATTGCTGAAGCTGGAGCCCTTCTGGTGTAATCGCACCTGCGAGGGGTTGGCAGCAGGTGTGAAGCCGTAGAGCTCCACCTGATAGTACTAGGTAAGGACCTAGCCAGTTTGGTACGCAATTTCCTTTGGCTTCCTCTTGGTAGGGAAATATTTTCTTCAAGACCAACTGCACTAGTGTGAAATGGTGAGGCTTCACTCTCTTGTTAAATGCACTGGCCATCCTGTCCTGATATAACTGATTATGGCATATTGCACCCATTCTTTTCTCATCGATGAGTACGAGTTTCTACTGGCTGACCCGTATCCACTATGCGTCGTCCAATTTGACCTCTTGAATGACCCTTAAAGATGGTATTTTGACTTCTACGGGTATCACAACTTCAATGCCATATATTAACATATACAACATTACCCCAGTGGATGTTATCATAGTGGTCCGATAACCAAGTAGGGCGAAAGATAGTTTCTTGTGCCATCGCCTGTGATTGTCCACTATCTTTCGTAGAATCCTATTGATATTCTTGTTGGCCAGCTCAACTGACCCGTTCATTTATGGTCTGTAGGCTGTGGAATTATGTTTGACGATTATGAACTCCTTGCAGATTTCTCTCATGAGATCGCTGTTGAGGTTTGCAACATTGTAAGTGATGATATACTCCGATATTCCAAATCTGCAGACGATGTTGTTCCGGATGAAATCTGCCTCCTTCTTTGTGACGGCCTTGTAAGTAGATGCTTCAACCTATTTAGTGAAATAGTTGATAGCTACCGAGATGAAGCGATGCCTGTTTGATGCGGCAGGCTCTATAGGTCCAATCACGTCCATGCCCCAAGCGCGAACGGGCAGGGTGAACCCATCACAATCAACTCATTTGGAAGAACCTTTATGAAATCCCTGTGAATCTGGAGCTGGTAAAACTTCAGTACGTAGCAGATACTGTCACTTTCCGTAGTCATCCAAAAGTATCCAGGTCTCAAGATCTTCTTGGCTAATGTGAACCGATACATGTGGGTCCGCACGTTCCTGCATGTATTTCTTCGAATAACATGGTTGCCTCGGCATCATCTACACATCTCAACAAACCTAAATCATAGGTCCTCATGTACAAGACTTTCCCGTTGAGGAAAAAGTGGGTTGCCAACCTCCTGATGGCTCGCTTTTGACCATTTGTAGCATTCTCCGGGTATTCTCTGGTTGCAAGGAATTTACTAATGTCATGATACCATGGTTTACCATTTGGTTCTTCATCTACATGGAAACAATAGGCATATTGATCCATGATCTATACCTCGAGAGGGTCAACATAGTTATTGTCTGGATGCTGAATCATAGATGATAGAGTTACAAGGGCATCGCCAAACTCGTTCTAAATCCTAGAGACGTGCTTGAACCTAATCTTTGTGAACTTCTTGCATAGCTCTTTCACGCAGTGCAGGTACGGAAGTATCTTGACATTCTCGGTGGACCATTCCCCTTGGACTTGGTGTACTAGTAGATCGTAATCCCCGATGACCAAAAGTTCTTTGACTTTCATGTCGACTGCCATTTTGATCTCAAGGATGCACGCTTTGTATTCAACCATATATTGGTGCAAGGGAATCTTATCTTTGCCGATGTTGGATAGTGCTGTCCAGATTCTGAAATCAGGACTGCCCAAATTCCGACTCCTTTAAAGTTTGCTGCTCCATCAAAAACCATTCTTCATCCAGGGTAAAATTCCGCAATATCTTCTCCAGCAAATAATACTTCTTCATCGGGAAAATACTTAGTAAGTGGCTCGTAATCCGCGTCCACCGTATTCTCTGTGAAGTGGTCGGATTAAGCTTGCCCTTTGATAGCCTTTTGAGTTATGTATAAAAAGTCAAATTCGCTAAAGAGAATTTTCCATTTAGCTAGCTTTCTTGTAGGCATCAGCTTCTGGAAGATGTACTTGAGCGAATCGAGCCGAGATATCAGATGCGTAGTGTATGTTGACATATAATGCATTAGTTTCTGTGCTATCCAAGTCAGAGTGCGAAACGTGCATTCTATCAAAGTATACTTGGCCTCGCATGGTGTGAACTTCTTACTTAAGTTGTAGATGGCCTGCTCATTTCTCCCAGTTTCGTCAAGCTCTCCTAACATGCAGTCGAAGGCATTATCTAGGACTGACAAATATAGTAAAAATGTCTTCCCCGGTTTGGAGGGAACCATCATTGTTGAATTTTATAGACATTCTTTGATTCTATGGAAGGCTTTCTGGCACTCTTCTATCCATTTTGTGGCAGCTTCCTTTTTCAGCAACTTGAAAATAGGTTCACAGATTACCATGGACTGTGCTATGAAGCGACTGATGTAATTCAATCTACCCAAGAAACTCATTACATCTTTCTTACTCTTCGGTGGCGGAAATTCCTGAATGGCCTTGATTTTTGATGGACCCAGTTCTATCCCCTTCCTGCTTATAATGAAGCCCAACAGTTATCCAACAGGGACTTCGAACGCGCATTTTGCGAGGTTCAATTTCAAACTATACCTTCACTGGCATTCGAAAAATTTCCTCAAATCATCCAAGTGCTCTGGACACTTTCAAGCCTTGACGATGACATTATCCACATACACTTCAATCTCCTTATGAATCATGTCGTGAAAAAGGGTCGTCATGGCCCTCATGTAGGTGGCACCGACATTCTTGAGACCGAGCGACATGACTCTGTAGCAGTAAACTCCCCAAGCTATGGTGCAGGCTGTCTTCTCTGCATCTTCCTCGTACATCATGATTTGGTGATACCCGGCGAAACAATCCCTAAATGACTGCAATTCATGCGTCGCGTAGTTTTCGATGAGGATATGGAGATTTGGCAGAGGGAAATCGTCCTTTGGACTAGCTTTGTTGAGATCTCGGTAATCCATGCATAGTTTGATATTTCCGTCTTTCTTGGGCACTGATGATATTTGCCAACCATCTGGGATAATTGGTGACCCTTACCACATTTTCGTACATCTGCTTGGTCACTTCTTCCTTTATCCGCAGACTTAAATCAGGTTAGAACTTTCTGGGTTTCTGCTTGATCGGCGGTCTGGTAGGATCTGTGGGCAGTCGATGCGAGACAATATCAGTGCTTTATCCCCGCATGTCAGCATATGACCATGCGAACACATCGATGTATTGTCGGAGGAGCTCAACCAGTTTTTCCTTCTGCTCGGCTTCTAGATGAATGCTGACTCTGGTGTCCTTCACACCTTCTTCACTTTCAAGGTTGTTCACTTCTGTTTATTTGAGGTTGGGCTATTTCTAACTCTCCAGCTGTTCGATTTCCTGCGGGAGATTTTCTGGCATCATACTCCTCGTAATCTAGGTCGTTGCGCTTGACGGTTTCGTTAAATGTCACAATCGCAGAATGCAGGTTTTTACCATATTGATTATTGAAAAGAAAAGCTACTTATAAATGAAGCGGTAATTAAATTTACAATATTTTGAGAAAATAATTCTTTTTATTTCATCTAAGAGGAACGTCTTAAGCGTTCAAAAGAGGCAAATGACAAAAAAGTACAGACAAGGTGCAGGCCTCAATTGACCGTGCGCTTTTCAAAAGAAAACTTTTACAGTTCCATACTACCAAGACTCCCAGCAAACCAAAGATGGGTCAGCGGTCCAATTCTGTATCTCTTTCGCTGGTTCAACATCCTTGATGGTCTGTGTCTTGATGTTAATCCCTTCACACCATTCTTGGATCATATTCACGAACAGCTTTCCCATACCTTCGATGAGATCATCATCTGCTACTGAACTCTTACCCGAACTTGAAACATGCTCTGGCCAAAGACCTTTTTCCCAGAGCTATCGGTTTGAGCTTTCCCATGAGGCTGATATCCTATGCTAGCCCTTGCTTTCTGCCCATTAAGTTCAATTAGCTCTGTGATGTCCTCCGACCTAGCTCCCAGCCCTGTTCCTAGCCTATATCTATAATTCATTATCTCCTTCATAGCCATCTTGGATCTATACGGCGACTGCATTCCCAAGTTTTGTTTGGTCTCTTATATTTCGGTAGTCTACATGATTTCCACTACATGGAAAGCAACTTCGTCTAGCCCTTCAATGAATGGAACATCATGCTCCAAATAAGTAGAGTGGTCCCACTCACCGTGGACCAAGGTCTCCTTATATCCAACCTTAAATTTCATGCATTGGTGTAAAGTGGATAGGACGGCCTCTGCCATGTGTATCTCGGGCCTTCCCGGTAGTAGGTTATACGAAGAAGAGATATCCATTACTTGAAACAATATGGGAAATCTGACCGGCCTGATTTGTAAGGCCAAATAAATTTCTCCGATGACATCCTTATGCGAACCATCAAAGGCCCTTACCTTCATGTGGCTTTCCTTGACTTCCCTCAAATGAATTCCTAACTCTCGTAAGGTAGATATCTGACAAATTTTGACTCCTGACCCTCCATCGACTAGCACTAGGGTCACCATTTGTCCCCACATTTGAGAGTGAAATGAAAAGCTCTGTTGTGACTTGTGCCTTTGACAAGAACCTAGTCTCTTTTGAAAGTGATCATATTTGCTTCGACCATTTTCCTAATTGTCGTGGCCAGTGCCTCACTGGTGGTGTTGCTTGGTACACTTAGCCCACTTATGTAAGGCCCCGTAAAATTTTTCCAAGGGATTCAAGTTTTGTGGTGCCAAGGTAGGCCTATGTGTTTGAGGATTGTAGAAATTCTTTGCGGCGATCTTGCTCGCCGCGGTACGGACTTTTTGGTTTGAAGAGTGCACTGAGCAGTTGATGGAAATTTTTGGCAGAATAAGGCAATTCTGCGGTATGTCCCACGACCGCATAACCATTTTGTGGGCCGCATAATCATCGCAGAATAGAGCAGGGAGTTTGTCGATTTTTGAAGGTCGTCTTGCGGTCCATTATGCGATCGCATAGTTGTTTCCCGGTCCGTATTTTCCATTGCAGAGTTGGCATGAAGAATTTTGTTGGGCGATTTTGAGGCCCATTCTGCGGCCGCATAAGTGGTCTGTGGACCGCAGACCGGTCGAAGACCTGTCTATATCTTTCCAGTTTTCGAGCATCACTTTTGCGGTCCATTATGTGCACCACATACCTGTTCTATGGTCAGTTATGCGATCGCATACCTGAATTCGGAGGGTCCATTTTTCTATTTTTATAACCCGACCCCATTTTGATAAATAGCCATTGGGGTTTATTTTTGGGCGATTATCTGATGGTTTTGGAGAGAGGTAAGAGCATTTTAGAGAGATACGAAGGAAACCAAACATCTTAATCATCTAATCTTGCACCAACCTTCAAGAATCAAGGAAGTCAATCCCTAGATTATCATCTATCGGGGTAAGTCCTACTCATAAGCTTTCATGCAAGAGTTTATGGGACCTAGTATATTGTGGGGGCTGGAAATAGGCCATACATGTGAAAATATGTTTTAGTATGTGGGGTTAATGAATTAGTTTGGGTAGTTTCTTATTGAAATTGGTTGAGGGAGGAAGATATTACCATTGTAGAGCTTTGTAGTCCATTTTGCATACTACGTGTTTGACAAAATTCCTAAGAGAGTTACACATGTGAATTCTTTTAATTATTCTCCGATTTTCGCTATCTTCCTATAGATTTTTATTGCTAAAAGTGTTGGGACGTTGTAGTAGCTTAAAGAAAGCTCAAACAAGGTACGTTGGCTAAACTTCTCTCTTAAAATCGAATTCCATAATGTTCCCATAAGTTCAAGTACGGTCTATGTGTTAAAGCGTTATAACATCAAATCATATTTCAAATTAAAGCACATTATGCTTGACTTGGAAAAGATACCCAATGCGCCTAAAACTCTTATTGATCATATAAATATACTTAAGGCCTTGATTTTGAATGCTCTCACTGTTGATAATCTATAAAAATGTTTGAATGTGAAATAAGTGAATTGGGAATATAGAGTGTGGCCAACGTGCCAAGAAAGAAAGTTATACTTGTGTAGTGGTGCCAATGAAATAAGATGACGTGAGAAAGATTAAAAAATGAGATTTGCTTCAATTGTTCCAAAATTATTTCAGAAATAGAATTGTCTACAAGCTTATGTTCTCAAGTCATGCCCATATGTGGCTGTTTTAAACTAATGTTATGCTTTGTGAGTATTTTCAATGTGTTTTGTGTTCTTACATATTCGTGAGTGGAAATTGTCTGTTTCCCTTTATGGGGAAAAGTATTTCAAGAATAAATTACGTGTTACTTGTTTATGAGTTTAACTTGCGCATCGACTGCCAATCATGTTACTCCATTTCTTGGAAAGAAATATGTTGTGCTTAAATCCTTCAATTTTATAATGAACTTAAAGTTGTGATTATCGAAATATATATATATATATATATATATATATATATATATATATATATGTTGACATTTATGATGATAAACATGAGAGGAAGGAAATGAAAGTAGGAATATGAAAAACGGCCACTATGTCACGAATGATGAATCTTACAAATGGCCAATAGAGCCAAGGAAATATTGTTGAGTGGTTGAAAGTACTAATGAAGGTATTTATAGTATAAAAGTTAATAAGGTGAATATAAAATATATTTGTGCTTTTGATTCCCTTGTATGCAAAACAAAACAATATTTTTGAGAGTAACATTAGCAAACTGAGGAAGGGTGGGTCATAAGGCCCACACCCGAAACTACACGTGCTGGTGTATGAGTGGATTGTGGTGGATTATGATCATTCCCCTTATTTGGGATGAAATTGATATTAGGTGTGATTTGGAAAGTGAACCCACAAGGCATGTGTGGGAAGGCAGCCTAACTGATCGGATGGAGATCGGATGCCATGTTGCGCACATGGTGGTACTACTCATGGTAACACTTTTTTTTTCCGCATCACATGTCAAACCACATTTTCCGTAGGGAGATGGCCTAGCCGATCGGGTATGATTGGACTCCCTGCTAAAAACATGGTGGTATATCAGTGCTAATGATCTCCCAACGAAAAATATATATTATTTTCGTATTTTGAAAATTATTATGTTTTAACTAGGCATTTGGATACTGTTGATTGTGACTTGTTGTTTCAATGGCTTTTCCTTTCTTATATGGCATTCTATTCTGAAAGAGGACATTTAGTTTAACATACTAGTACTATTCCATATGTACTAACGTCCCTTTTGCCGGGGGTGTTGTATCTTCAATGGATGCAGATGGTTCATCAGCGGGTAGCTTTGGTTGTTCTTAGCAGTTACTCCCTATTTAGCAGGTTTTGGTGAGCCATACTTTATTCTGGGCCGGATATCATTTGATGTTGTACTTTGTGTTTTGAGGCATAGCTGGGGCCTTGCTTCCTGCACTTCCATATTACTCTTCTTTTGTACTTAGAGGCTCCGTAGACAAGTTTTTGTTGGTGTTTGATGTGGAAAATTAAACTAGAAATGTTGGTATTCAGCAAACATGTTTTTCATAATATTTATAAACTTGTAATATTTTGGAAATTATGAATGAAGCTGCTAATGGAAATGAACGAATTGTTATCGAAATCTTTTCAGTGTTTGATTAATGGAGTGCATCTCCTCTTTATTCATGGATGAGTTTGGGTAGAAGGAAATCTAACAGGCTTGCTCGGTCGGGTTCACTCAGTTGAGCGTCGGTCGCGCTCCCCGAGTTCGGAGCGTGACAAACTTGGTACTTTTAACAGGGCGTCCTTATGACTATCAGAACTCATTAACAAGTCCATGATCGATATCGGTGCTGGAGTTTCTTTGGCTGCTCCTCCACAGAGTACTGCTTAGTCGACATTCTCTTCTAGAATTCGGCGACTTCCAGGTCTGTTATGTTCCTTCTTTTAATTTTCTCTCTTCCCAAGTTCTCTCGATTGGCATCTTGAACAGTGTAGCATCTCCCAAACCTAGTTATACCATGGGCTGCGGTATAGTCTATCATTTTTGCCTTCCCATTTTGCTGGTACATCCATCGGACAGTTTTGTATTCCCGACTCTTTTCGTCCCCTGTAGCAAAGACAGGTTGTCACTGGTAAGTGTGACGTGTTACTGTAGGTTTCAGTTGTACTATAATCATCGAAGCCCTCTGATAAGGGATCCTGGCAACTTCTGTATTTCCTGTAGTGACAATCATTCCCTTTAGGTCATATTCTTTGTCCTATGTGATCATGCTAACTCCCTGATTTCGGTGATTTGGCAGCGGATTGCGAATCACATTGGGCGGACCCGGAGTGCACTGAATGGCTCTGCTCTTGATCAGTGTTTCAATCTCATTTTTCATCTTAACACAATCTTCAGAATGGTACAAGTTGCATCAAAATACTTGGAGGGATACTCAGGAACCCTTCCTTCAACTTGATGTATAAACCTGCTCTTCTCAGTCTCTCGAACAATTGGGCCAGAGGCTCAGCAATCGGGGTATAATTTCTAGGACCCCTCTCTTCAACATTCAGATGAGGGCATGGTGCATAAGCGAGTCAGTTTTGGTGGGTAGTGGTTTGGATAGGTGCATATGGTCGTTACGGGTTTAGGTTGTTGTTAGCTCGAGGAGGATTGTATTGTGGTTGAGGATGATAATATGGCTGGGTGTTATAGACTGGAGCATAAGTTGGTAGTGCTGAATGATTATTTGGGGAGTAGGAAGTGTTTCCATGATGTGGGTTGGGTTGATAGTAAGGGACGACTGTTGTGACCACCTCTTTCTTCTTCTTTCCGCTATCGATTGACCCTAATTGAATGGCCTTGATGGCCGCTTGCAGTGCTGCCATGGATTGTACTTTACTAGATTTTATGTCTTCTTGTAAGAAATCTCCCATCTTGACCACCTCTGGAAATTTCTGTCCCATCATTCCCATCATTGTTTCGAAGTATATCCCGTCATAGGCTCTGATGAAATAGGTGGTTAATTCACTGTCATCCAGCAGAGGTTTTGCCCTGTCGGCCTCTGACTTCCACCGACATGCATATTTTTGGAATGACTCAGATAGCTTTTTCTGCAGGTTCACTAGTGCGAACCTATCGGGACTGATCTCTTTGTTGAATCGAAAGTGATTCATGATGTTTTATGCCATATCTTGCCAAGTTCTCCAGCTTCGCAGATCCTGTCAAGCGTACTAGGTGAGCGCTTCTCACGTCAGACTCCTTATAAATAACTTCATTCTCAGTTCCTCATTCCTCCCCACTCCGACTAACTTTTCACAATATGCCCTCAAATGTGTGTGGGGGTCACTCGTCCCATCGTAGATATCGAACTTTGGAGGCTTATACCCTGCTGGCATATCCACATCCTGATGGATACACAGATCGTCATAGTCCAAACTTTCACTTGCGCGGGCAACTTTCAGATTCTTCATCTATTTTCTCAAGATTTGCAGTAACTTAGATACTGACTCCTCTTCCTTATGCCTGGCTTCCCTCTCCATCTTCGCCTATTGGTCAATCTCATAAGGCACCATAACTATGGCAGGCGCTGTAAAGGTAGGTTCAAAAATGGCATATACATGGGGGAATGCATCGCTCATGAGCGACGGTATGTGCTGCTGAGTGGTAAAAGTGACTCCATCACGAGGAGGGATGTGAGTTGCATTGGTGGTGATAGGCGGGTTTTGTTGTGTCTGAACATACTGTGGTACGTAAAGAGTGTTGATAGAGGGATTTGGGGTGTTTGTGGGGTTTACTTGAGGTATGCCTTGAGTGGTAGGAACTGAATTTGGGTTGTTGATGTTTTGGCATGGTGTGGAAGGAAAATGGTCAGGAATTGAATCCAAAAAAAGGAAAACAAGGTGGTTGAGGAAGCGTTGTCACGGCCAAATGTGCTAGTTTCCTTATATTTTGTACTTCCTCCCTTGGAGACTCCATTTCATGGGCCACCCTTGCTACGTGTTCATTATTCCTGGTATCGTCCTTCTCCCCCGATCGCTCGAGCTACCGGCTATGATTAGAGCATGTTAAGTCGGGTTTTCTGAAGCTGACATCTTTTCCCTTGATCTTAGATTGTACGGTGGTTCCGCCAGTTTCGAGTCGACACAAACCAACTTTCTTTTCCTTTGGGGGTAATAATAAAGCAAAAGAAAATCAAAAGAAACAACAGTTAGTTTCTTCATTTATATAAGTAGGAAACCACACAGAGCAATTAATTAAGGCTAGCTTGTTTCTTAGAATTCGTGGGGACCTCTCATTACTGAAGGTAGGCCTAAATTATAGATGTTTGACAAGCATTTAGACTTGACATATTTAGATCCGAAGCACGTTTGTTTTCATTTCTCTCCACAGTTCTTGACATATTTAGGAGTCCTTAAGATTGCTCTTCCACCTAACCATGACAGCTTCCAGTTAACCCATTCTCCACTTAGATTAGTCAACATTTCTCTCCACACTTCTTGCCAATGTGGGGTGACCCAATATCTCATCCTCCCGTTCGGGCTGCAGATCATGTTGCTGACTTCCACAAAGTAGTCAATGAAGGCCTCTCGCTGGAAAAAATGTTCGGTAGCCCAGATCTGAAGCAAAAACCTACAACTCTTAAAGAAATCATATCCTCGTGCACAAGCGGACAAGCCCTCAACGTCGTAGCCCCATCAGCACCAAAGTAGCTTGAAGGTTACTACGGAAGGTTGCCAGAACCATGGGTAATAAGTTGATGTTGATCTGACCACTTCGCTGCGGGGAGACCAATAGTCCCAACAGTGCCAATGAGAAGTTGATAGGCCTGAGAATCTCCCACGTTGCTTGGTCGCATTGAAACTCTCTCGAATACCACTTATAGCTTTCACGATGTCCAAATCTGTCGAATGGCTGGTCGAGGCTCACCAATTCATCCTCGATATTTCTTAGACCCCGATTGTTGGCCAGGCCTAAAGCATCCAAGAACCAGTAACCGAGCATAGTAACTGGTAGTATTGGCTTCCTTTCGTTGAATGTCAGCTCCGTGAAACTAGTAACTCATTCCAATGTCGGTACTAACTCACAGTCGGCAAACTTGAATGCCACCTTAGCCGGATCCAAAAACTCTATCAATAGGCGAGTGAGCACCCTATTTGCCCATATGATCAGCAAAGCAGTCAGTGCCCTTAGGTGTGTCCGAATTTTATCTTCGTGTTCTCGGCGAATGTTCTTCCACCACTACTTCAACTTGGGTGGCGCTCCCATCACTAGATTAATCTCAGGGATGTTTTGGTTGATTTCTATTTTATGAGGTGGGTAAAAGAAAGGTGTTTGTTAGTGTATGCTTTGGATCTTTAAGTGTCTTGTCAAGTTTGTTTGTCTTTACATAGAAGTCTTGTCGTTGGGTGCATGACTCGTTGACATTAGGGTGACTTTTCTTAATTGTGTGTCGATGCCAAGGACTGACTCACCTAAGGTTTATGTAGCATGGCCTATTCTTGCTAGAGTAAAGTGTTTCCTACTCTTGAGTTGGACTGAAGGCTACGAGAAGTTATGTCAGTTGACCTGACAAAGTCATTCTCTAAAGCTAGAGAGTTTTGAGAAGAAGGTTCGGAGGGGTGTAAAAGACAACCCTCGCATGCCATTGTGTGTGATATTGCACGGCCAAGACTCAATAGGAAGAAATGTGATGACAGCGTATATATAAAGTAGTAACAGATAAGAGTGTGGCAATGATAAGTATGATAATAAGCATAAGGAGCAAATAAAACAAGTAAGCACAGAATTGCAATTTTATCTACAATTAAGGCAATGTACAAATAAATCTAAATGCCAAATTTAGTCTAAGTCTGCTAAGGTCAGAACCTAAGTGAAATCCCCAGCAGAGTCCCCGTGTTGTTGTACCCTATTTTGCATTACTCAAAATAAGATTTAACTTGTAATTTCTCTGTTGTTGATGGAAGAGAGTCGCTACCTAATATTTAAAGGTATACTAGGGTATCTATTTAATTATTAAAGTCATATTCTTTATAGTCTACTAACCAGTGAGATTATGGGTAAGGATTCTTATTCTTCTAAGGGGAAGGTGTTAGACACCCCTTAAATCTACCTGAGGTAGCTCCATAGGACTTAGACTAGATTTAGAATTAATTATCTATAGTATGCCTTAACTAATGCTCAAAGGATATGGCTTACTATATATTAAGACATAACACTTACGAAGGGAAGAGTGTAGTTTAAAAGGGTATGAATTTATAGAGAAAAATAATGTTAGTGCATTTGCTTGAAATGAGTGTTTAAAAGAGTATATAGGATTTTTGTATTTAAGAAAATATGTGAAAAGGAAAACTAAATTAAAACACTTATTCGTAAAGCGTGGAGGTGCATATTGTTCTAATGAGATGAAGGTGCTATGAAAGTAAGCCTAAGATATACTTTGGTTTTTAGACTTGAAGAAAACCATTTGAAAATCTTTTTGGGCGACAACACTTTGTTTTTGAAATGATTTGACTTACCTTATGAAGATCACACTTGCGTTTCAAATCTGATTTTCCCTTTTTGAAAATGGAGCTGCCGTCTCTTGCTAAGCTCTTTGGGCTTCAAATATTTAAGAAAACTTAGCGAAAATATAGCAGTTCAATGATACAAACAACTTATAATTAGCGAACATGAGACTAGTCACCAACTGATATTTCTTTTAATCCTTTGTTCTTTAAGGCTTGCCTAAGTTTTATATGACTTAAGATATAAAGTAAAGCATTCGATCCAATATATAATTGTTGTCTACATGTGAGATAAAACGACAACAAGATCCCAGCAAAATGTGGCAAGGCAATAAGGCTAAGGCAATGAAGCAGTAAATAATAAAGGAGTTCAAAGGAGAAGATTGGATTATGGTATTTGCGCCTCAAAGAGGTAGGCCCAGCAGTAATGGGGATGGCGACGGCTGACTTCAAATTTCCGAAAAACAACAATGCTGGACTTGGGCATGAGTTCCTCAAGAACTCAGCAGGCCCAAACAATTGTACATGTTCAAAAAAATTGAAAGAGAATGTCATTAGATACATATTCTGTATATTCAATCATGCATGAAACACATAAGTAAATGATTGGAGCAAAATTTAGCAAACTATCAATACTCAACTACTATGAGAACTTATACTAATGTGGTGGTTATATATGGTAAATAATATAAATTGAAAACTTTAGTTCTCATTAAACACTAAACCCATAAGGGCTAAGGATAGATTTCCACTCAAGGTTGATGCCCCCTTCGAATCCCCCGACACTTTAAAGTTCCCAAGGGTCTCAAGGCCCAGGGCAATGCTTGTGTCAGGGAGAGTGGACCAAACTAGGGTTAAACTCTACTCCCAAATACCCCTAACCACTAAAGACTTATTTTTCTTCGTAGGATTAAGTGCCAGTGAGGCTCTTTCAATGTAAACCAACTAGCATAATACACCCTAACACAGAAGTATACTTCTCTCTTAGCAGAATAATATAAAGACACATAAATAGTTTTATTTTTATTACTATATTTCCAATACTAAAAGAACAAAACACATATTAAACAAGTCTGAAGGTCAGATTCAAAACACACATAGATGTAGGAACAATATAATGTTACTGCTAAAGAACCAAACACTTGATATCCCATCTTGAGGATAGATAAAGAGTTTACAATTCAGATATATAGCAAACCAGAAATACAGATGCCTCTGTCCTAGCAGACTAACCGTAGATTGATTAGCTCAGGTCTTGCCACTAGCACATGCATAGGTTAATAATACTACTTGGAACTCTTTAAAGCATCAACAAAGGTTCAGACAAACAGTCATAGTTGGCAACCTCTATAGGTGTAATTAAAGATACCAGAACATAATCAGAACACTTAGCATGACTACAGGTTTATAGATTCACATATGGAATTCCTAGAGGTGCTTAACAGGATCACAGATTATCAAAATTCCTAGAGGTTCTTAACAGGATCACAGATTATCAAAATTCATAGAGGTGCTTAACAGGATCACAGATTATCAAAATTCCTAGAGGTGCTTAACAGGATCACAGATTATCAATCTTACTTCATTTTGGAATTGAGGGCACAATCATATCTTTATAATAGTATTAACCTTAGGTAAACTATTAATGAGACTGTTTCGTATAGAGAGACCTAGAGATGCATCTAACAGTTAAACACAAACATAAAACTGTCATAATAATGACTCTAAAGCCGCTCCTAGTGTTAACAAACACTTACATAGAGAAGAAGAGCATTTAAATACTTAAACATCACATGTTTCAGCTAAATGGTGAAAGATCAAACTATGAGCTTTCAAGTTTGTTCCAGTTAGAATTATCAAATAACAATCTCGACTACTAAACAACTGAATGCAGGAAATAGTGTGGTAGGGATTAAGATCACAGCAGAATCATTAAGGAGAATATGAAGTCTAGGCAAACATGAGAAGTAATTAAGGCGTATTAAGGAAACTTAATCATGTAGACTATTTGAATTCAGAATAAAAGTCATTAAGATCACATAACAACTTAATCAATACCATTAAAGATACTCAAAAGTATGACAAAGGACCCCAAGTTAAGAACACATTATCATGAACTGGAAATAACATCTATACACAAATGACAAACATCATAACCTAACACAATTAACAAAATACAACAACATGTTCATGATATTTGAGTAAGACAATAAAAAGAGAAAAGGTGGTGGTGTACTGACCGTCTCTAGTGCAGCAGACAGAACATGATTTCTAACTTAGCCATTTGAAGACCAAAGATTCAAGCTTGAGCGGTGAAAGAACACAAGAATGGAAAGAAAACCAGAAATCATTAAGAATCATAAACTTTACATGAAATCTTAGTTTTGCTTTTTGTGTTCGTGTTCGGTCTATTAGGTGAAAGCATTGAATGCACCTTTTATAGTGGCATTCAATGCCTCTAGGGTTCAACAAAATTCATATTTGATAGTGAAGATGACGATGAGCTGATGATGTGAGCAAACTGAGTGAAATCAGAGAAGAGTAGAAGGGAAAACAACGAGGATTTTTTACTTGAGAATAGAGAGATATTGACGGCAAAAGACCATCGGTCAAGACTTAAAACCTAGAGGTCACTGCGTTTGACCTCCGAGTAAAGAATCCTCATAATGAATCCTCTGAAAAACTCTATGCATGCTCCAATTTGATGGAACAATGGAAGATTTAAGCGATTTGAACTTACATATTCAAGCTAGGGCTCCAGATTTGAGGGGTTTTGAATTTAATGATGGAAATGGGGAAGATCGGCTAAATTCCCGGACGTAGGGGGCAAAGGGGATGATTTGAAGACCAGATTTGTAACCTTGCACAAATTGGTGCAAGGTTTGTGATTGATTAGGGTTGATGGGGTTTAAGAGATAGAAGAGAGAAAAGAAAAACTAGCGTGGCTATTTCGGGAAAGAATGGGCCAAGGTTGGCGGTGTCTCCAGGTTAATTATGGGAGGTGGAACAGGAGCCGTTGGTTTATTGTGATCAACGGCTCTGATATTTTGGAGATAAAACATTTATTGGAAAAACAAAACGACTGTTGGATCTATTTTAATACAACGACATAGATAAATCACGTATGGATATTGAAATAAAAGGAATATATTAGTTTAATTGTGGACCATTGATCATTTGGATCAACGGTCCAGACGAAGTGTGTTTCTTGTGCGAGTGTTTAAGAGCAATGATGTGGCACTTTGTTATTGGCTTAGGTGAGATGGCCTGGATCGCCAAAGTGGAGGGGAGGAGTATTTTTTTGACTAGGTCAGGTGAGATTGGGCTTATGTTTTGGGCAGAAATTGATTTAAAGAATGATCAATTTGTGATTAATAGAGAATTGTAATTATAGCTTTTAGCCTCTTTCGATCCCTTTTATAATTAAATTAAATAAACTTAATAATTTTAAATAAAATGCAGTAAAATTATAATTATTATATGCATTGCTACCTATTTGAATTAATTATTTATAAATACTTTATTTTGTGAATTATAGCATTAGTTCCAAATTACTAACATAGTAGCCTAATTAACCAGAAATTAAGGAGTAATTTTTTAATTTAATTATAAGGCTTATGTGATGTATATAGAAGCTATTTTAATAATCTTAAAATAGTAAGTATTTTTTTAATTACATACTCCTAATACTAACTAGTAATTTAAAAACTAATACTTAATTAATTTGTCGAAATAGGTATTTTATAATAGAAAATACTTTCAAAATATTTATTGTAAATTATAAAGTATAATTAAATTAATTTAAAATGGAGGGTCAAAATTTTCCGTCAATAGGGGGTAGGAGCTTTCCGCAGATGCGGGGTCTTGGACGCAGGTGCACCTCCACAGGAGCAGAGGCTTTTTCGCAAATGCGAAGGCAGGGGACCTTAAGGGAAACCGCAGAAACGGACATTGGACCGCACATGCGAGACCACAGAAATAGTTAAGTGAACGGCAGGTTCTAGATTCCTTGACAGAAAATAAATTCGGGGTTCCGAGTCGTGGATTCGGAGATGACTTTTTCGGCTGACTTTTTGAATTTGGTTAAAGAACATAGCTTTATTGCATGAAATCAATTCTTATAGCTTGTATTGATTGTATTAGGTTGTTTGTGGCCAGATTCGAGTCGTTCGAAGGCCGATTCGTGCGGCAAGAGTTTGTTGGAGTTTTTGGATGCACACTTTGATATAAGTAACACTTCTAAACTTGGTATTGAGGGTATGAATCCCTGGATTGCGTGTTATGTGGTTGGTGTTCAAGTGACACACATGCTAGGTGACGGGCGTGTGGGCGAGCACCGTAGTAATTATGACTCGGTTCATTATGTGGTACTATGCAGTTATTAAATCTTGTCACTATTCATGTAATTCTTGCGTGTTATAGTAATTGAGCTATCATCCATGTTAGAAATCCTATTTAGGCTATACGATTATTTTGTTGGGACCATTGAGGTCATTTTTGCTATTGAGTTATTGGCTCAAATTTGCAATTATGTACTCAATCACATTCATCATTTCCATATCATATCTCAGTTTCTGTTATCATTTATTGTTGCATCATGTTATCATTGTTTGGGCTGATTGGCATGAGATTTGTGAGCCCGAGAGACTGGAGAGATTGATGACTGAGGGCCTAATTGCGAGTGACATTTATGGGATTGGGTTGCATGCCGCAACAGGCTTTATTGATTCATTATGGGACCGGGATGCACGCCGCAGCATGCCTTGTTGGCTTATATTAGTGCTTGGGTAAGATCCACCTCTCCGAGTCTGACACACTCGCAGTAAGTGTAGATACCGTTCAGTGCTGAGTGATTGAGTGTGCTGAGCGATTGAGTGCGCTCAGTGAGATTGAGTAATCTGAGAGTGTGAGTACATGAGTTTATCACTGTGTTGCATTACATCTGACATGCATATTAACATGCAAACATAGAGATGTAGCATTTCTCATGCTAGCTATACTTGGCATATTTTATCAGTATTGAGACTAAATTGTTGAACTTGAAAGCATGTCTACATTTTTGGATCGTGTACGAACTTATTATGCTATTTATCGAAGTTATTACTTTCATTTCCCTATTATATCTGTATTGTCATCTATCTGGGTTCAGAGTACCTTTTTGAGCTTCTCACTGCTTTCAACCCAAGATTAGTCCTATTACTTGTTGAGTACATTGGGTTGGTTGTACTCATATTACACCTTGCACTTTGTGTGCAGATCCAGGTATATCTGGACCTGGCAGTTTCTAGTTTTGGTGCAATATGTGCTTGGAGGCAACAGAGGTAGCTACCTTGACGCCTGCATACCTCGACTCTCCTTCCTTTTATTTTTAATCTATATCTATCTTTCAGATAGTTGTATTAGATATTTAGCGTGTGTTGACACTTAGTAGCTCATGTACTTTGTGACACCCAAATTTTGGGTATTTTCTAGTTGAGTCATAGTTGTTCTATCTGTTATTTATGAGATTTTCATTGTTAAATTTATTACATCATGCTTTTAATTTAAAATGCGTAGTTATCCTATGATTGTCGACTTGCCTAGTAATTTGTTAGGAGCCATCATGACATGTTGAGATTTGCGCCGTGACAAGTTTTTATCAGAGTCCTAAATTACTTAGGTCTCACGAGTCATGAGCAGGTTTAGTAGAGTCTCGTGGATCGGTACGGAGACGTTTGTACTTATCTTCGAGAGGCTACCAAACCATTAGGAAACTTCACTTTCTTGTATCATTGTCATGCGGATTAGTTGATTTTGGAAACTAAACTTCTATTTTTCTATTCTTTCACAAATGGCGAGGACATACGCGATCGGATCGAGCGGATGGCCAGCAGTACCACCAGCTAAGGCTGCAAGAGGTTGGGGCCATGCTAGAGGCCGAGGTGCATCTCACACAGTAGCTAGAGCAAAACTGGTGGAGCCACCGGTTGCTCCAGCGCAAGAGCAGATACCAGATGTAGTTAAGCTGGCAGAACCCGCTCAGCCACCAGTTGTGCCCATTGTGATTCTAGGCTTTCAGGAGGCTTCGGCCCAGATGTTGACGGTATGTACTAGCCTTGCTCAAGCGATTTGAGTTCAGGCTGCACTAGCCACTTCTCAGGCTGGGGGAGGTGATCAGACTCCCACTTCCCGCACTCCAGAGCAGGTGGTTCAGGGGCTTCAGACACTGGGGATACACCGGCTTAGCCGGTTGCAGTTGCTCAGGCCTAGGTTAGTCCACCTATGAGCCACAAAGAGCGGAAGAGGCTAGTTCAGTTTGGGAAGCTCAGGCCTCCAGCATTCAGTGGGGCTGAGTCAGAGGATGCTCAGGATTTCTTAGACTGGTGCCAGTGGATCCTTCGCACGGCGGGTATTCTGGAGACTAGTGGAGTCTCATTAACTACTTTTTAGCTGCCGGGGGAAGCCTTTAGATTGTGAGAAGCCTATGAGTTGAGCAGGCCAACCGGCGCTGCACTACTTATGTGGCGCGAGTTCTTAGTTCTCTTCATAGAGTAGTTTGTTCTGCAGACTCACACGGAGAAGTTGCGTACGTAGTTTGAGCAGCTACGCTAGGAGGGTATGTCATTGACCCAGTATAAGATGAGATTTTAGACTTGGCTCGTCATGTGATCTGGTTGGCTCCCATAGAGAGGTAGAGGATTACGAGGTTTATTGATGGCCTCAACTATGGACTGCACTTTGTCATGACTTGGGAGATTACATCAGGTGCTAGGTTCGACAAGGTGGTTGATAGTGCTAGGCGTCTAGAGCAGGTTCGTAGCCAGGAGCGTGAATAGATAAAGCCAAGAGGTCTCATGGTCCGGGTAGTTTTAATAGTGCCTCATCTAGAGGACAATCCCACCACAGCAGGGGTTGTCCTTTTAGGCACGCTCAGATGGCTCGCTCGATTTCTCATGGTGCATCAACTAGTTATAGTTCATACAATGCTCGTCCGGTTTTGTTTAGAGTTAATTTGTACCAGGTCCTACTAGTACTTATTCTGGTTCTTAGGTCTAATTCAATCTCCACCGCTATTGACGGATAAGAGTTGCTTCTAGTGCAGGGAGTTTGGACATGTGTGGAGGAAGTGTCATCGTTGTTTTGGAGGTCCAGTTCAATAGAGGGTTCAGGTCATGACTTCCGCACCAGTTACATCACCACCCACTCAGCCAGCTCGGGGTGGGGCTCAGGCACCTAGAGGTTTCCCTAGAAGGGGAGGTCAATTAGGTGGCGATCAGGCTCGATACTATGCTTTCCTTGCCTGCCAGAGGTCGTTGCTTCAGACATAGTGATAACATGTATTGTTTCAGTGTGCCACATGGATGCTTCCATATTATTTGACCCTTGTTCTACTTATTCATATGTATCATCCTATTTTTCTCATTATTTAGTTATGCCATATGAGTCCTTAGTTTTACATGTTCGTGTGTCTACGTCGGTAGGCGATTCTATTATTGTGCATTACGTTCATCGGTCGTGTCAAATAACCATTGGGGGATTGCAGACGACAGCTAATCTCTTATTGCTTAGAATGGTTGATTTTGACGCGATTTTAGGCGTGGATTGATTGTCCTCATGTCATATTCTGGATTTTGATGCTAACATTGTGACGTTGGCGATGCCGGGGTTACCTAGGAACGAGTGGAGAGGTTCCCTGGACTATGTTCCCAATAGGGTGATTTTATATCTGAAGGCCCAATAGATAGTTATGAAGGGGTATTTGTCATATTTGGCTTTTGTGAGGGATGTTGGTGCTGATACTCCATCCATTGATTCTATCCTGGAAGTGCGAGACTTTCCAGTTTTGCTTCAAATAGACCTGCCATGCATGCCACCCGATAGGGACATTGATTTTGGTATTTACTTGGTGCTGCGCACTCAACCCGTTCCTTCGGATCGCATGGCACCAATAGAGTTGAAGAAATTGAAAGAGCATCTTTATGGAGCTTCTTGATAAGGGGTTCATTAGGCCTACTATGTCACCTTGGGGTGCACCGGTTTTGTTTGTGAAGAAGAAGAATGGTACTATGCGGATGTGCATTGACTATAGGCAATTGAACAAAATTACAATTAAGAACAAGTATCCTTTGGCGTGCGTCGATGTCTTATTTGACCAGCTTCAAGGAGCTAGAGTTTTCTTTAAATGATTTAAGGTCTAGGTATCACCATTTGAAGATTCGGGACTCTGCTATTCTGAAGACGGCATTCAGGACCCGCTATGGTCACTACGAGTTCCTTGTGATGTCTTTTGGGCTGACCAATGCCCCGACAACATTCATGCATCTAATGAACAATGTATTCCACTCGTATCTTGATTCTCTTGTCATAATATTTGCTGATGATATCCTAGTGTACTCACGTAGCAAGGAGGAGCATGTACAACATCTGAGGATTGTACTACAGATGTTGAGAGAGGAGAAGCTTTATGCTAAGTTCTCCAAGATGTGATTTTTGGCTCAGTTAGGTGGTGTTCTTGGGGCATGTGGTGTCTAGTGAGGGGATCAAGGTGGATCTGAAGAAGATTGAGGCGGTTCATATTTAGCCCAGACGTCTTCAGCTAGTGAGATTCAGAGTTTCCTTAGCTTGGCCAGATATCATCGCCGCTTCGTAGAGGGTTTCTCATCCATTACAGTGCTTTTGACCAGGTTAACCCAGAAGGGTGCCCCATTCAAGTGGTTTGATGAGTGTGAGGAGGGATTTCAGAAGCTTAAGACTGCTTTAACCACAACTCTAGTTCTAGTTTTGCCTTCAGAACTAGGATTCTATGTAGTGTATTGTGATGTTTCTCATATTGGTATTGGGTGTATCTTGATACAGGAGGGTAGAGTGATAGTTTATACTTCACGCCAGTTGAAGCCCCATGAGAAGAACTAATACGTTCATGATTTAGAGTTAGCAGCCATTATCCAAGCATTGAAGATTTGAAGGCACTATCTCTAGGGCATGTCTTGTGAGGTATTTACGTATCATCGGAGTCTATAACACTTGTTCAAGCAAAAGGATCTAAATTTTAGGCAGTGTAGATGGTTGGAGCTATTAAAAGACTATGATTTTACAATTTTATATCATTTTAAGAAGGCCAATGTGGTGGCCGATGCCTTGAGTAGAAAGGGGGTGAGTATGGGTGGCTTTGCATATATTCCTGTTGATAAGAGACCGCTTGCATCAGATGCTCAGGACTTGGCCAATCAGTTCATGAGGTTTGATATTTCGGAGCCTAGTAAGGTTATAGCTTGCGCGGTTTCTCGATCTTTCTTATATGATCACATCAATGAGCGTTATGAAGGTCCTCATTTGCTTGTCCTTAAGGACACGGTTCAGCATGGTGATGCCAAGGAGGTTTCTATTGGAGATGATGGGGGTGTTGCGGATGCAGGGTCAAATTTGTGTGCCCAATGTAGATAGGCTATGTGAGTTAATTTTTAAGAAGGCCCACAGTTTGCGGTATTCCATTCATTCGAGTGCTGCAAAGATGTATCATGACTTGAGGAAGCACTATTGGTAAAGGAGAATGAAGAAGGATATAGTGGAGTTTGTACCTTGGTGCTTGAACTGTCAGTAGGTGAAGTACGTGCATCAGAGGCTGGGTGGTTTTCTTCAAATGCTTGAGATTCCTGAGTGGAAATGGGACCGTATCAACATGGACTTCATTGTTGGACTCACACGGAACTTGAAGAAATTTGATGTCATTTGGGTGATTGTGGACCAGTTGACTAAGTATGCGCTTTTCATTATAGTTGCAACAACCTATTCCTCGAAGCGGTTGGCTGAGATCTATATTCGCGAGATTGTTCGTCTTCACAATGTGCCGGTGTCCATTATTTATGGTCAGGGCACGCAGTTCACATTGCAGTGTTGCAGAGCATTACAGTGGGAGTTAGGCACACAGGTTGAGTTGAGTACAACATTCCACCCTTATAAGGAGGAATTGTTCGAGCGCACCATTAAGATATTGGAGGATATGTTAGACGCTTGTGTCATGGATTTTGGGGGTTCTTGGGATCAGTTTATATGGATTGCAAAGTTTGCCTACAACGACATCTAACAATTGAGAATTCAGATGGCTCCTTGTGAGGCCTTGTATGGGAGGCATTGCCGGTCTCCGATTGGTTGCATTTAGTCGGGCGAGGCTCGGCTATTGGGTACTGATTTGGTTTAGAATTCCTTGGAAAAGGTCAAGTTGATTCAGGATTGATTTCACACGGTGCAGTCTAGATAGAAGAGTTACGTTGATCGGAAGATGTTGCTTACATGGTGGGAGAGAAGGTATTGCTTAGAGTTTCACCCATGAAGGGTGTTATGAGGTTCGGAAAGAAGGCAAGTTGAGCCCTTGGTATATTGGCCCTTTTGAGGTTCTTGAGAGGAGTGGAGAGGTGGCATACAAGCTTGCATTTCCACCTACTCTATCGAGTGTTCACCTAGTGTTTCATGTTTTCATGCTCTGGAAGTATTTCGGTAATCCATCTCATGTTTTGGACTTCAGCACAGTTTGGTTAGATGGAGATTTGACTTATGATGTGGAGCTGTTGGCCATTTTGAATCGGCATGTTCGAAAGTTGAGATCAAAGAATATAGCTTCGGTGAAAGTACAATGGAGAGATTAGCTAGTCGCAGAGGCTTGTCTGTAGATGCAAAGGCAGGGGGTCTAAAGGGAAACTGCATAAATGGATGTTTTACCGCACTTGCAGGACCGCAAAAGCGGTTAAGTGAACTGCACGTGCGAGATGCCTAGACAGAAGATAAATTCAAGGGTTTGATGATTCTCTCATTTTTAGACTTTGCAAGCTCGGCTAATGTCGATTTTTGAGAGGGGCTTCACTAGATTTCAAGAGGTACATAACTTTTGATCATTTTTTTATTCATAAATATTGAATACCCATTGAATTTCCCACCTAGATATGTGTTTCTGAGGTAAAATTTGGGAATTTTTGGACTAGGGATTGGAGAGAGTGAGATTCAGGGGTTTGAAGGTCGATTTGTGGACGGAATTGAATTATTTTTGTATGGTTGGACTCTTTATTGAATGGGTGTTCGGATTTTTTGAATTTTGTCGTGTTCTGAGGCCTGGACCAGAGTAGACCTTTTGGGTTGACTTTTTAAATTTGGTTAAAGAACTTAGCTTTATCGTATGAAATCGATTCCTATAGCTTGTATTGCTTGTATTAATTTGTTTGTTGCTAGATTCGAGTCGTTCAGAGGCCAATTTGCGATGCAAAGGTTTGTTGGAGTATTGAGTTGTGCACTTTGAGGTAATTAACACTTCTAAACTTGGTACTGAGGGTATGAGTCCCTTGATTATTTGTTATTTAGTTGGTGTGAGGTGACACACACGCTACGTGACGGGGGCGTGGGTGAGCACTGTGGTAATTATGACTCGGTTGATTCTGTGGTACTGTGTAGTTATCAAATCTTGTCGTTATTTATGTAATCCCCGCATGTTAGAGTAATTGATCTATGATCTATGTTAGAAATCCTATTTAGGTTATATGATTATTCTGTTGGGATCACTGAAGACATTTCTATTGTTGAGTTATTTGCTTAAATTGCAATTATGTACTCAGTCACATTCATCAACTCCATATCATATCTCAATCTCCATTATCATTTGTTGTTACATCATGTTATCATTGTTTGGGCTGATTGATATGAGGTTTATGAGCCCGAGAGACTGAAGAGATTGATGACTGAGTTGATGTCTGAGGGCTTGATTATGGGTGACATTTTTGGAATCCGACTGCACGCCGCAACATGCTATGTCGGGTTATATTAGCTCTTGGGCGGGATCCGCCCCTCCGGAGTCTGACATACCAGCAGCGAGAGCAAATATCATTGACTACTAAGTTAGAGTGCTGGGCGATTGAGTGTGCTGAGTGATAAAGTGTGCTCAGCGAGATTGAGTACTCTGAGTGTGTGACTACATGAGTTTATCACTGTGTTGCTTTACATGTGACATGCATATTAACATGTAAACATAGAGATGTAGCATTTTGCATGGTAGCTATACTTGGCATATTTTATCCGTATTGAGCTTAAACTGTTGAATTTGAAAGCATGTCTACAATTCTGTACTGTGTACGAACTGATTATGGAATTTCTCTTAGTTATTATTGTCGTTTCCCTATTATATATGTACTGTCATTTATCTGGGTTCAGACTATACCTTTCTGAGCTCGTCAGCGCTTTTAGCCCAAGGTTAGTCCTATTAATGGTTGAGTACGTTAGGTCAGTTGTACTCATACTACACTCTGGACTTAGTGTGCAGTCCATGTATATCTGGACCCGGTTGTTGCTAGTTTTTGTGCAGTATCTGCTCGGAGACTATTGAGGTAGCTGCTTTGACGCACGCAAACCTCGACTCTCCTTCATTTCAATTTTATTCTACACTGTCCTATCTTTCAGATCGTTGTACTAGATATTTAGACTTTGTTGATACTTAGTAGCTCATGTACACAGCGACATATGGATTCTTGGGATTTTGTAGTTGAGTCGCAGTTGTTCTTATCAGTTATTTATTAGATTTTTACTATTAAAATTATTACATCATGCTTTTAATTTAAAATGCGTAATTATTTTATGATTTTCGGCTTGCCTAGTAATGTGATAGGTGCCATCACGACATGTTGAGATTTGGGTCGTGTCATCGAAGCATAAGTAATCACTCTACCCTCCTGAATCAAAACTCACCCAATACCAATCCGAAAAGCATCAGAATACACTACAGACGAACCCGATTCTGAAGGCAAAACTAGAATTGGAGTTGTAGTTAAGGCACTTAAGCTTTTGAAAGATTTCCTCACACTCATCAAACCACCTAAATGGCCACCCTTCTAGGTCAACCTAGTCAAAGGTGCAACAATGGGCAAGCAACCCTCCACGAAGCAGATACTCTGGGCCAAATTTGAACTGTCCCAATCTTTATCGGATCTACATTGATACCCTCACTTAACACCACGTGACCCAAGAACGCCACAAATGCAAGCCTGAACTCACACTTAGAGAATATAGAATAAAGCTTCTTCTCCCTCAATGTCTATACTACAACTCCCAAATGTTGTGCATGCTCTTCCTAGCTACGCGAGTGCACCAGAATATCATCGATAAATACTATGACAAACGAATCATGATATGGTTAGAATACACTGTTCATCAGATGCATGAATGTTGTTGGGGGTATTAGTCAGCCCAAAAGACATAACAAGGAACTTGTAGTGACCATAGCTGGTCCTGAATGTCGTCATCAGAATATCAGAGTCCTGAATCATCAACTAGTGATACCCAGACCTCAGATCAATCTTAGAGAACACTCTAGCTCCCTGAAGCTGGTCAAATAAGTTATCAATGCCCGGCAAAGGATACTTGTTCTTAATTGTAACTTGGTTCAACTTCCTATAATCAATGCACACCCGCATAGTGCCATCTTTCTTCTTCACAAACAGAACTGGTGCACCCCAAGGCGACATACTAGGCTTAATGAACCCCTTATCAAGAAGCTCCTAAAGCTGCTCTTTCAATTCCTTCAACTTTGCTGGTGCGATATGATACGGAGGAATTGAAATGGGTTGAGTGTCCAACACCAAGTCAATACCAAAATCAATGTCCCTGTCAGGTGGCATGCCCGGTAGGTTTTCAGGAAACACATATGAAAAGTCTCACACAACCGGAACAGAATTAATGGTAGTAGTATCAACACCAACATCCCTCACAAAATCCAAATATGCCAAACACCCCTTCTCAACCATCCGCTAGATCTTCAGATATGAAATCACTCTACTAGAACATAGTCTGGAGATTCTCTCTGCTTGATCCTAGGAAATCCGGGCATCACCAATGTCTTTGTCTTAGCGGGACAATCCAGAATATCATGACACGGGGACAACCAATTCATGCCTAAAATCACATCAACATCAACCATACTAAGTAGTAAGAGAAATCTTTTCTCCAATCTCCTAATAGTCACCACACACGATCGATATACACTGTCCACAATAATATAATCTCCCACCGGCGTAGCCATATGAACAAGTTCAACTAAGGAATCACAGGGAATATCCATATAACGAGCAAAATATGACGATACATATGAATAAGTAGAATCAGGGCCAAATAATATTAAAGCATCCATGTGGAACACTGAAACAATACTTGTGCTCACTGTGTTTGAAGCAACGACCTCTGTCCTTGCAAAAAAAGCATAGCATCGAGCCTGACCGCCACATGTTCGGCCTCCCCCTCTAGGGCGACCTCTAGTTGCCTGAGGCCCACCCCGAGCTAGTTGAGTGTGTGGTGAAGTAAATGGCACGAAAGTCATAAGCTGACCTCTTTACTAAAGTGAACCTCCTAATAGACGGGGACAATACCTCCTCACTTGTCCAAACTCTCCACACTCGAAGTAACTCTGATACGTTAATGGCGGCGGGGATTGAATCGGACCCCGAGAACCAGAATAACTACTAGAAGGACCTGGTACAGATGAACCCTGGACTGATGGAGTAAGGGAAAAAATCTAAGCTGGGAGGTCTCTTAGAGATGACTGACCCAGACGAGCACGGTATGACACATGGCTAGCTGATGCCCCACGATGAACCGGATGAGCCTTCTGAGCGGGCCTATAAGGATGGCCCCTATTGTGGTGAGACTGTCCTCCAGATGAGGCACTACCACCCGAACCACGAGGCATTTTGGCCTCCCTCTCCCCATGCTCCTGACTACAAACCTGCTCTAGGCATCTAGCAGTATCAACCACCTCGTCAAACCTAGCACCTGAAATAATATCCCGAGTCATGACGAAGCGCAATCCATACTTGGGGCCATCAATGAACCTCATAATCCTCTCCCTCACTGTGAGAACCAACCATATCGTGTGAACAAGCCAACTCTGAAAATACCATCTCACACTGGGTCAATAACATACCCTCCTAGCGAAGCTGCTCAAGCTACCTATGCAACTCCTCCCTACGGGTCTGTGGAACAAACTTCTCTAAGAAGAGAACTGAGAACTCATGTCACGTAAGTGGTGCAGCGCCAACCGACCTGCTTAACTCATAGGCCTCCAACCATCTGAAGGTTTCCCGACAGCTAAAAGTAGTGAATGGGACTCCACTGGTTTCCAGAATACTCGCCGTGTGAAGGATAAGCTGGCACATGTCTATGAAATCCTGAGCATCCTCTAACTTAGCCCCACTAAACTCTGTAGGCCTGAGACTCCCAACCTTCAGTCTCTTTTGTTCCTCGTCACTCATAGGTGGACCAAACTGGGCATGAGCAGCTGCAACCGGCTGTGCAGGTAGTACCCCCGGGGTCTGACGTCCATGGACTACTTGCTTTGGAGCACGGGCGACGGTAGTATGAGCACCTCTCCCAGCCTGAGAAGTTATTGGTGCATCCAAAACTGAAACCGCCTAAGAAAGGCTAGTGCATACACTCAATATTTGGGCCAAAGTCTCCTAAAGGCCTGAAATCATAATAGGCACAGCTGGTGCCTTTACTAGTCCCACCAGCTAAACCACATGTGGTGTTTACTCCTCTGATGGAGCAACTGGTGGCTCCACAAGTGCTGCTCTAGCTGCAGCACGAGCTATACCATGGCCTCTCCTGCGGCCCCGACCTCTCGCGGGCCTAGCTGGTGGTACTGGTGGTTTTCCGCACGACAAGAGTACAAGAAAGTAAAGTTTCCTAATGGTTCGGTAGCCTCGCGAAGATAAGTACAGACGTCTCCATATCGATCCGCAAGACTACTAAACCTGCTCATGACTCGTGAGACCTAAGTAACCTAGTGCTCCGATACCAACTTGTCACGACCCAAATCCGAAAACTGTCGTAGTGGCCCCTATCACATGACTAGGCAAGCCGGCAATCCTGTGATAACTACGCATTTGAATTACCAAACATGATTTTTTTTTAACAAATTCAATAGTGGAAAATCTCATAGATAACTAATAAAAAAACTGAAACTGGATGACAACGATTTCAAAAACCCCGGTGTCACTAAGTACATGAGCTACTAATATCAACATAGTCTAAAGCTCTAATACAGCTGTCTGAGAAAATAGAACAGTAGTAAAATAAAATGAAAGGAAGGAGAGTCAAGGTTTACGGGCATCATAGCAGCTACCTCGAAATCTTCGAGCAAGTACTAACACCAGATGTAGCAATCACTGCGTCCAAATGTACCTGGATATGCATAAGAAGTGCAAAGTGTAGTATGAGTACAACTGACCCAATGTACTTAATAAATAATAGGATTAACCCTGGACTGAAAGCAATAACGAAAGCAGAAAGGTACAATCCGAATCAAAATCATGACAACTCAGATATAATAAGATAATGATAGCAATAACTCATAGAACTTCCATATCAGTTCGTACACAGTACATAAATTTAAACATCCCAGCAAGTTCAACAATTTAAGCTCAACACTGATAAAATATGCCAAGTACAACTACCATGAGAAATGTTACAACTCTATACTTACATGTCAAATATGCATGTCAAATGGAATGCATCACATTAATAATCGCAAGTACTCACACTCTTAGAGCACCCAATCTGTATATCTCAAGCTCTAATACGGCTGCTGGTATGTCAGACTTCGGAAGGGCATATCTTGTCCAAGCGCTAACATAAAGCCAATATGGCCTGCTGCAACGTGCAGCCCGATCCCATAATAATAAATAAACGAATCAGGCTTGTTGCTGCATGCAGCCCAATCCATAATAATAATAATAATAATAGAAATAAAGCCAATATGGCTTGCTGAGCGTGCAACCAGATCCATAATATCAGTCACAACACGACTCTCAAGACCCAACTCAGTCCAATCTCTCTAGTCTCACGGACTCACAAATCTCATATCACTCAGCCCAAACAATAATAAGATGATATAACAATGAATGATAACAAAGTCGGAGATATGATATGCAAATGAATGAATATGACTAAGTGCATAATTGCAAGTTAAGCAAATAACTCAATAGCAGAATTGACCTCAGTGGGTCCCAACAGAATAAGCACATAGCCTAAACATGATTTCTAACATGAATCACAGCTGAACTACTCTAACACGTAGGAATTACACGGATAGAAACAAGACTAGATAACTACACAATACCATAAAATCAACTAATTCATAATTACCATAGTACATGCCCACACACCCATCACCTAGCATGTGCATCACCCTAACACCAATCATATAACACGTATTCTTGGGTTTCATACCCTCAGTACAAAGTTTAGAAGTGTCACTTATCTCAAAGTGCACAACTCAGTGCTCCAACAAACCCTTGCCCCGCAAATTGGCCTCTAAACGACTCAAATCTAGTCACAAACAACTTGATATAATCAATACAAGCAATAAGAATCGATCTCATACAATAAAGATAAATTCTTTAACCAAATTCAAAAAGTCAACCCAAAAGTCAACCCCGAGTTATGCCTAGGAACCCTACAAAATTCATAGAATCCGAACACCCACTTCAATAACAAGTCCAACCATAACAAAAGCGTCCAATGCCAAGTTCAAAACGAATCTCAAATCTCCAAATCTTACACTCCAATACAGAGACCACAAATCCCCCAAATCTCACATTAAAAACACATAATCTAGGTGTAGCAACCAATGGGTATTCAATATTATTGAACCAAAGCGATCAAAGGTTACTTACCTCTTGAAATACAGTGAAACCCCTCTCAAACATCAGCACTAGCCGTGCTTGCAAACTCCAGAAATGAGAGAAATCTCCAAACCCTCGCACATTTATGTTCTTCCCAGCAAAACCACACCTGCGGTCAACTCCTTTGCTTCGTCTGAAGAACAATCAGAAGAAGAGGATGACCCTGACTATGACCCAGAATAAGTCAAAATAAGGACCAATTTGTCGATGACATCAAATATGACGCCAACAAAGAATTTTCCAGAAAGTTACTATAGAAATGTTACTATAGATTACTGTGCACTTATCACTGTAGATTACTGTGCATTTTTCACTGTAGCAAAACACTGTACACTTTCACTGTAGCACGGTCTATAATTCTATAAATAAACCCCCTCACTCACGGAAGAGGGCATTCAATCCTTCTCCCAAATTTCAGAATTCTCTCAACACATTTCCTCTCTCTAAACCCTCTCAACACTTAAGAGCTCAATACGTTGTAAGCTTTTAAGTTTCAATTTTCAATATCTGTAGTTTAATTTCTTGTTAATACTTCTGATCGGCTCTGCCGCCAGATTTTATGTTTTAATCTTGTGTTAACATAATTGCATTCGGTTGGCTCTGCCGCCTATTTTATTTAGCATACGTTTGCATATGGTCGGCTTTGCCGTCTGAGTTTTTCTTTATTTATTGCTTCCTGTTCCTTACATTTCTCGTATTTTCCCAGTTCCCTCTATCCCCTCGGGGACTAGCTTCCGCCCCTCTGTGGTATATATATTGCAATAGGTTGTACACTTTGGATATATAAAAGCACTCGTGATACATTAATGACACATTGTAAAATGCACGACACACTTTATATATAAAAATTTTATACATCGTAGAACAGTCTATACACTTTAGATACCACAAAATCACTCGAGATACATTAATAATACATTGTAGATACACTGAAGATGTACGATACACTTTGTATACAAAATTTATATAATGAATATAGTATATATATAAACATTTTTGATACATTGTAAAATAATATATAACTTGTAGAATAGACTGTACACTTTGGATATATAAAAGTTCTTGGCATACATTAATGATACATTAGTCTTACATTGTAAAATGCATGATACACTTTATATATAAATTCTATAAAATTTATAATCATGTATATACAATTTTTTTATACTATACAACAGTCTATACACTATAACATTTTAGGCATTTAACACACCAGAAAAGTGTGGCTTAAACTAGCAGAAAGTGTGGCCTTTGATCAAAGGTCACACTTTCGGACCTAAGGCAACACTTTTTAAGAGGTGGCCTAAATGAGCGTAACTTTTGCCCTAAGATAATGCTTTAAGTGTTGTTTTAGAAGCCACACTTGAAAAGCGTGGCGTAAAGAGTAATAATGGCCACGATTGTAGTACCCTCTACAACTACACTTTTCATCTACGACAGCAACACATGAAAAACGTGGTCTTTGTTACTCTTTAGGTCACGCTTTAAAGCATGGCATTTGCTACTATATTGGCCACAAATTTTTCAATCGCTATGGCCACATTTGAAATGTGGTAATTTGTCTAAGCTACGAAGTAATTTGTTTTATATATTTATATAAGCCATGTGTTTGCGTTCAATAAAATACATCTTTGTATATATCCCATAATCACTGTGTGAAGATCTCAAGAATTCAATTATGTAAAAAATAACAAAAGAATAATTCAAATGCATATACTTGCATTGAACTTCAAAAAAGATTAAATCTCATGTAATACATACGAATAAAGCAAATTATTTCAAGGTTCATGCTTGTAACTTTACAAAATCAAGTGTATTACTGTAGTATCAGGAATAACAAAAATCGTAATTGTCCAAAGTCTTCGTCGTTAAATTCCAATATATCAAATTGTTTGTTGACACCATTTTCAGTTGCTGATCAGAGCTTTCCTGCAAAATAAAAATTGGAGTATTATCACATTACAAACTATTTATATTCGGTTGCCGACAGAGTATATAAAATTTATATAATTTTTGTATATAGCATACATATATATATATATATATATATATATATATATATATATATATATATATATACAGCTTTTCGACTATTATTTTAAGAGCGGCTATACAGTGTCATTTTCTAATAATTAGTAATTAGATAGAAATTAAAAGTATGCAAGTGTAAACTCAGAGCAATTTGGTAAAGTCTGCCCCTTGGGGACTCGGAACAATACTATCACATAAGTATGAGTTATACGTATACACGACTAAAATAAATGACAAAAGTAGAGGAAATTCTATATCTGTTTAGAGTTTTGAGATGAAAATGTAATCGTGTGTTGGAATGATTCGAGTAACAGAACCTATGGACAAAAATCATGCTATATTGGCCTTCCTCATTTGTTTTCTTAGCATCCAGACATCTAGTTATATTCTCTCTAGAGTTGAATAGGGTACTTCGTTGGAAAACCAACTTTTTAGAAATAATTTTGCTACCAAAATATTTATATATTCTTTCTATTGCCAGAATATTTTGAAATTCTTCAATTACTAGACTAGTATAACTTTGTTTCTTCCTTACATTTAATTGTTGTATACTGATGGACAAATTAGGTCAGTGGACTTCTTTTTCAAAAGGAAACTTAACTTTTGCACATAGCATATAATCAGTCAGCTCACTTTCAAGTAAGCTAGGAATAACCAAATACAAACACCTTACCCAAGCCAAGGATGTTGCTAGCTAGAATTAGGTATTTCCAATCTGCTATCTGATTAATAGTTTCTGAGCTCGAAATGTAATCTACTAGTGAGCACCTCTTCAGGTGACTACAATCGCTTAGCTACCATTGATGTCTTAGAATCTAGCAAGAAATTAAAAGCGTAGTCCCAACTTCTATTCCAGTAACCCTCAAATTTGTACGGAGATAATACTTAAAACTTCCATCAGACAATTTGCTAACTCAATTTCACCCTCAAGAAATATTAGTCTCTACAGTTTAACTACCTATCATAGAAAAGATAATCATGTAGATCTCTATTCACATAAAAGGGGAAGTGAGGGCATTTAAAATATTTTGTGTAATTGAAAGTGAGTGAAAAAGATATACTTAGAAGTGAATACTTTTATTCACTTGACATCCTCTATCACTTCAAAATTGTTGGGGTTACCCGGAAAAAACTCATTTCAAAATATCTGAACAAACAGGAAGAAAAGAAATTCATTGATAGCTCACCAAGGCTTAATTTATTATGCATCATAACTGAAACTTGGATTATTTTGACTGATCACAAGATCTAGCAGATACTAATACTTCAAGGAACAAGAAAATTGCTATCAGTAAAAGACTTAACAAAGAAACTAAGAATGCCATAGCAAGAAAAGAGAAACAAATTAATGTGATTACCTTGCAAAGTTCAAGAAAGCACCTCAATCTTGCTTCTTCTTTTTATGTTAAAACCTTGGATATGGAAAATTAAGAGAGATAAGAAGGCACAAGGAAGTCTAAGCTTATTCATATCACATCGAAATAAACTTGTTGTCATTACAGAGATGCAATGGATAGTTAAATTATCTATGTGTCGACGAAAGGAAGTTGCTAATAAAATTTAAAGGTAGTAAGGACCGCCATGTAAAGTCTGATTCTATATCAAGCAAAATAAAAAAGGACATAGCTTCAATCTAAACCAAACTAGTATGTGCTCGCATACATTGTCTTTGTAAAGAAAAAAAAATCTTCTCATCTCAAGATTACGAGGTAGCAATAAAAATGGCTGTCTTGATAATAAGGATGTTGCTCAATAACAAACAATAAATGAGGAAAGAACATCAGAAAATATTAGGATACAAGAGAGATATCAATTGTAATTAGTGCACCCCAGTAACTTTAGCTCAATGATCTTGTCATATTACCTAAAACAATGCTTTTAAAGTCACTTTTACACTGATATTATGCATTTTTTCAAAGTAAATATGATCGACTAATAGATCAATATCTTGTTCGTTTGTTTTATTTGTACAAGTATACAAATGCAAGATGTGAATAAAAGAAATGCAGTTCTGAGACTTTGTGAATGCAAGTAATATAGGAATTTGAAACTAGACTGCACTACTTATAAAGGTAGAGTTTTATTTTTACCAGAATTTAAAAGCAGCCACAAAACAGAAAGAAGTTGAAGTATCTTGTGCCTCTTGGGGTCGTTGAGCAACTACTCCTTCTTCTTCACCTTCGCAATCCTATGAACGTTTTTTTAGACTTAGTACAGAAAAAATATTTAATGACAGACCAACATAAATAAATCCCAAAGTGTTTGGTAGAAGAGTAACAATATTGTACGAAGCAGTAAACCCACAACAATAGCAACTAAACTTACCATAGATATGAGTAGCTATGACAAACCGATATACCAAAAAAATAAAAAACACAATGTAATATGAAATAACAACCAACATCTTACTAGCAACAAATCGTGACGGATGAGGAAGTCGCGGCGACTAGCACTGAACAACTTAACCAAAATTACATTCTACACACAAGTAACAAACCAATGAACAAAATTAGTGATTAGAAAGTGTCGGCTTGGTAAAATTTTATGCTCTTAATAAATACAAAGAGTGACAAGAAAACGAACCTACAAGTTACAACTTGATTTCATCGAATGAGTTCGCCGAAGAAAGAGATGGAGCGGAGCAAGTTCTCAAGTTGAGGGTATTATTTGAAATTAGGCAAAACAGATACCTAAAAAGGATCTATATTTTGAGTTGATACAGTCCATTAGAGGAATTAAGGTCACGGTGTTGGTGAAACAGCAGTGAAGCAGCGGGAGGAATTTCGAAAAGGGTGAAATCATTTAGTGGAGAGAAATTTGGAACTGAGTAAAATATTTCAGCGGGTATCTGCTTTGCCTTTTGAGAATTGGGGAGAAGGGAAACTTTTGGAGAAATTTTGGTAGTAATTTTTAGAGTACCCTTCATAAGTGTTGCTTTAAGGATGAAAAAATAACACCCTCCAAAAGCGTTATATTATAGGTCAAAAAGCATTATCAGATATTTCATGTTTTGGCAACACTTAAAAATTGTAGCCTTTATATTGAAAGAGAACGCTTTAGAAGCGTCGCCTAAATTCCATAGCCAAAAGCTCTTAGCAAAGACCACCCCTCAAAAAGCGTTGCCACAAATAATTTTGGCAACATTTCTCAAGCGTTGTCTAAAGTTAGTGTGGCCTTAGGCCAAATTTGTTGTAGTGATATATAATATTTATACACATTGTTATACAAAATTCAATGCATATAGATATAACGGTGTATATATAACTTTTATACACTGTATATAAAATTTATTATATGAAATTTTACTTGCATCGTATAACCACAATTAAAAGAGTGGATAAAAATAGGATACTGAGGGTTTGAGTACATGACTAATGAATGTCCTCGATTGTGTATGCGTTATCTCTTTTTATCCTACAAATAGATAATTATTGCACTTATGATTGATATTAACTTTGGAACATTAGTCGCATCTTAAGCAAGAGTCATGCATTCTGTTATTCTTCTTTTGAATAATTGGGCTACAACTCAATCTCATCTTTAGCAAGTATCTAATATGTTTCAAATTATTATTTAAACTAGTTTAATTTTTAATTTTACAATACTAATTATTTATTTATATGATGACAAATTATAGAATTGTGACTCTTGGATTAGACACAAAATATTATAAGTTATTTTCTTGAATTTTCACGTACACGTGAACCAATTCCAAGTCTTTGCCTCTCACTTATCTTTTTGGAGTAACTGTGAAAAATATTATTGTCTAGAAGAAAAGGATTGACAAAACCTTTTCAATTGTAGCAGATTTCCCTGTTTCCAATTGAAAATATATAAATTAACGAATAGAAGAATAAACATAACTATTTCATAAAGAGGTTTCACATTTCACAACATATGAAAAGCCCCTTGGTTTATATTATCTCTAACATCTTTCTTCTAATATTATACTACCCTATTTATATTAAATTGCATCATTAGTTTATGAAAGAATGTACTATACTAAAGATGCTTTGCCAACATAGAAACGTAAATCTAATGGGTTGTTGGTGGACCTAAGAGGAAGAAAATTTGTGCGTTTGAGAATAATGACTACAACTTATCAATAAATTGGACATAAAGACTATTTCGGATCAATAGGAAATACATATGCTAATAATTTTTTTGGGGCTATAGAGCGTTATTTTCTCTTTCAGAGTAAAATTCATTTATAGCCAGCTGGTGAAAACAATTGTCATTCGCTAGCCATAAATTAAGCCATACAATTCATAGCATCTCATGACCACAATCTGCCTCAGTAGGATGTCGTGATGGCACCTAGTATCTAAGACTAGGTAAGCCTAACATAGATGAAGAATTAACGAAAATAATAATAAAACTCCCAATTAAACCAACGGCTATCATTAAAAGGACTCTACAATACAATGGAAAATAACTCCCAATATCATGTGAGTCCGAGTCATAAGCTCTAAACGAGTATACTAAAACATCCCTGTTACATCAGTATCTATAATAGGAGTATGCAATCGAAACTAAGATAGAGTGTGATTCCGAGGCTTGCGAACGCCAGCAGGTATACCTTGAAGTCTCTGATCTAAGGTCAACTCACGGATGCCTAGGTTGGTATGAAGTACCTGGATCTGCACAAAAAGATGTGCAAAAGCGTAGTATAAGCACACCATAACGGTACCCAGTAAGTATCAAAAGCCTAACCTCGATAGAGTAGCGATGAGGTTCGGCCAAGACACCTACTGGAATAAGAAATGAAGCTGAACATATATGGTACAATATAATAATGGAAACAAGGAATGAAACAATGAAGAATACAACAAGATCAGCTACACTGAAAGTTAAGGCAATAAAGGCATCAAGGGAGGAAACACATAATAAGAACACCAAAAAAACGATGCAAACAAAACACAAGTGATGTAAATGAAAGATAACAACAAGAATCATGTCCGAGTCACCTCCTCGCATCTCATTCACAATCACAATCACAATCCTTTATTATATCACCGCGGGAGCCTTACATTTATTTTTATTTTTTTTAAAATTATATTTTCGAAATAGCTACCCGCCGCGTGGCTTCAAGTAGTTCCCCTACTAGCAACACGCGTATCAAGCCCACCTTATCTTACCAAATTCGTATCAATCCCTATCCTTATACCACCACATGCATATAAGTATCACAGCATATAACAACATATCACAAATCGCAGCTCAAGTGCCAAATATTACAACTTGCCAAATAAGTCAACAATAATAGTATTTCCACAATACATAGCCCATGGCTCAACCACAGTATGTACAAGAGCGTCAACAATTGCAACTAAAAGTGAATAACTCGACAAGAAGGGTATTTCAACAATTTACAACTTTGCCTTAGTGTGATCACAACTTTCACAAGTTCAATACGAAAACTCAATAATAAGATATTCCAAGAAATAACAACATAAAGTAAGGTAAATCAACCAGTTAACTCTTTAACAAGGCCATTAGAAAATAGTAACTTAAATTAAACATGTATGGGCAAATAACAAGTAAGGGATGAGACAAGTATTTACAATTTAAATAGAAGCATGTAAGGATGGATTAACGATGATGAATATAATATATTATGACAATTCAATTAAAGACATGAAAAGAATCTACGAAGCTTAAACCGGTCTATTACCATATTTAGCTTGTGTATCCACTCGTCACCTTACGTACACGGCTTTCACGTACCACAATTAACACAAAAAAATACCAATCCTAAGGGGTAATCCCCTCCCACAAAGTTAGTGTAACGACCCTATCAGTATTTTTAGATGTTATTTTTGTATTTTGATTGCGCGAGTGAATTCATATGATATTTTTAGACTTGTGTGGATGTTTGGTTTGGAGCCCCGAGGGCTCGGATGAGTTTCATACATGTTTCGGAAGGTTTGAACTGAAAATGAAAGTCTGGGGTGTAGCAGCCTCTGGTGTCGCAATTGCGAACATTAGGCTCGCAATTGCGAGCTTGACAAGGGGGCCTTAGGTTCGAAATTGTGATGCCTTGCTCGCAATTACGAGAAGGCTTCATATAGAGGGTAGTTCACATTTGCGACAAAATAATTGCATTTGCGATGGAGATAGGCTTTGCATATGCGAAGCCAGAGTCACAATCGCGACCTCCACATAGGGCTGATAGTGGTCGTATTTGGTAGAAATACTTCGCAATTGCGAACCCATGTCGCAATTGTGACATCTGCAATTGATGAAACGTGCTGGAAGTCAGGATTTATCTTTCATTCTCTCATTTTTGAACCCTAGATCGGTAGGAGGCGATTTGTAGTAGGGATTTTTACCGACACACATTGGGTAAGTATTTCTAATATATCTCTTATCATATTCAATCAACATATCTTAGATTTTAACATCAAAACTATATGAACCAAAGTGAAAATTTGTTAAACTTTGTCAAGCTTTTGAAAAATAAGACATTGAGTTTGAGAGTCAATTTGGACTCGGATTCTAAAACTAATCACATATATGAACTCGTGGGGTCATGGGAAGTCGGGATCTAACATTGGTCCTGGATTTTGACCGGACGAGCCCCGAGTTGACTTTTGTTGACTTTTTAGGAAAAGTGATAAGATCTTAGCTTTATCTATTGCAATTGAATTTCTTAGCATTGTTTGATGATATTAAGTCTATTTTGGTTAGATTTGAGCTCTGTGGAGGCAAAGTTTAAGGGAAAAGCTATTTTTCGGTTGTTAATTTGACCTAGTTGAGGTAAGTGTATTGCTAACTTTGTATGGGGAAACTACCCCTTAGGATTTGGAATTGTCTGATTCAATTGTGCTATGTGAAATCCGTGTATGCAAGGTGACGACTGGGTAGACAGGTTGTACGTCGAATTGAGTCATAAGCACTATGGAATAAGAATAGAATATCTAATACATCAATGTCTGCAGAAATACAATAGGAAATAAAATAGGGGTTGTGATATATGGGCACTTGTGGTGCAAGTTGCTATTGTAATGTGATATTGACAAGCATGCAGCGGTATAAGGCATGGGGTTGATGTGCATGCAGCGGTATAAGGTGGAACTTATATGCGTGTTGCTTTTAGGGGAACTACGTGAAGCCACACGGCATCATAATGCAGGTTAAAGTGCGTGTTGCTATTTCGAGAAAACTGTTTTTCAAAACCTATTTCAAATGTGAGGCTCACACGGAGGTGTAAGGAAAGATTGTGATTGAAATTGTGTAATGTGAATAAGAGGCGATACCTGTTGTGATTTTTTATTATACGAGGCAGTACCTCAGTTGTGATTTTATTGTACGGGAGGCGGTTCCTCGTTGTGATTCTTGCTGTTTGTTTCATGTTGCAAGGAGTTTCAATGGAAAAACATTTCTTGTTGTTTCATTCTCTATTGTTCAAGCAATTGTTGTTCATATATGATCGTTGTAATTCTCTTTAGTTGCTTCTTTTATGCTATGTCCATGTTTAAATTTCGGTTTTAGTTCATGCTATTATCTTGGTTCGTATTAGTTGCCCCTATGCTTTCCATTGTTTATCGTTATTACATCTTCATACTGCTTATTTATATACTACTAGGTGTCTTGACCTGGCCTCGTCACTACTCTACCGAGGTTAAACTTGATATTTACTAGGTACCATTTTTGGGTACTCATACTACGCTTTCACACAATTTTTATACAGATCCAGGTATGTTTACTCGTGCCTGACGCCATGGTTGATTTGAGCCGTCGCTTGAGCACTTCAAGGTATTCCTACTCCTGTTGTATTTTCTTTAGACAGTAATGTATTAGATATTCTAGTCTTATTCCATAGAGGTTATGACTCAGTTCCACAGGTTTTGGGAATGTATTTGTTGAGATTCTATTTCCGGAGTTTATATTTGTTATTCACCTTGTTTTAGTATTTTGGTTAATTATTCTGTCAAGTTCTTAATAACTGTTTGGCTTACCTAGTTGTAGAGATTAGGTGCCATCACGGCATCCCACAGAAGGAAACTAGCGTCGTGAAAAGTTGGTATCAGATCTTTAGGTTCATAGGTGTTACGAGTCATAAGCGGGTTTAGTAGAGTCTTGCCAGTCGGTGTGGAGACATCTGTACTTATCTTGTTTACTTATCGTGCGATTTGGTTGACTTCAAAAACTAAATCTTTGACATTCTATTCTCTCACAGATGGTGAGTACATGTACTGCTGGATCCGTGATCAGACACCTATGCCCCCTACTAGAGACGCAAGTGGTAGGGGCCGGGGTAGAGGTCGAGGAGCGGCACGTGGTGCAGCTAGAGCATCTGCCTGAGCTGTGATAGAGGAACCACTAGTAGCTCAAGTTGGAGGACAGACACTCGAGATGCCTGTTGCTGCCCTAGCACTTTAGGAGACCCTCACACAGTTATTGAGCATGTTCGGTAACTTAGCTCAGGCGGGGTTGATCCCACTGGTACCAGACACATTTCAGGCGGGGGGAGGAGCTCAAACTCCCGAGGCCTGTACTTTAGAGCAGTGGGTCTAGGTCGATCAAGTCAGGTCGATCAGGTCCCAGAGGTTATACTGATACAACAGTTGCTCCGGTTCAGCCCGTGGTTAGGGCAGCATCATCCGAGGAAGAGCAGGCTAGGCTCAAGAGGTTCAAGAAATATCACCCTCCTACATTCAGTGGTTTAGCTTCAATAGATGCACATGGTTTTCTTGAGGAGTGTACTGGATTCTCCGCACTATGGGTATTGTGGAGACGAGTAGGGTTGCTTTAAGTACTTTCTAGCTGTTCGGAGTGGCATATAACTGGTGGGAAGTGTACGAGGAGGGTAGCCCAACCGAGGCAGCTTAGCTTACATCGACTCAGTTTTCAGAGTTATTCTTGAGATAGTTTTTTCCTCAAACATTTCGAGATACATGGCACAGAGAGTTTGAGCAGTTGTGCTAGGGTACTATGACAATGTCAAAGTATGCTATTCGATTCAGTGACATGTCCAGACATGCACCTGCCTTGGTTTATACAATCAGAGAGCAAGTCTATCGATTTATCGAGGGGCTCAACTATGGTATTAGATTCAACATGGCTCGAGAATTGGAAACAGATACCCTATATCAGCAAGTGGTAGAGATTGCACGGAGGTTTGAGGGTATGCGAAGCCGTGAGAGAGAGGACAAGGTAGCCAAGAGGCCTCGAGGTACTGGAGAATTTATTGGTGGCCACGCTGCAGCTGCAGCCCGTCATGGTAGAGGCTATGTGAGTCGTCCAGTTCATTTAGCATTTCCAGCTTCTAGTGGTGCTCTTGATATTCTGAGGTCTCAGGTTGCACACTTTGCTCAGCCACTTTCTAGTGCACCTCCTGCACGGAGTGCCTTCAAGGGCAATCCAGCCGACCAGGCCTGAGCTAGTTGCAGCAGCCATGCCTACCCGCCACATGGTTAGAGACTACCCAGACTCAGGAGGGGTGCACCTCCATAGACCACTCAGGCTTCACGGATTCAATCAGGACCATAGACTTCTCAGGCCATGGTTGCTGGCCAATTGCTGCTCCACATGCACAACCAACCAGGGGTGGGGACGGGTGTGTAAAGCTCGCCCTAGAGGGGAAGGCCAGGCCAGATTCTATGCATTTCCATGTAGGACGGAGGCAGTTGCTTTAGACTCAGTCATTACAAGTATGGTTCCATCTTGCTAAAGAGATGCATCTGTCTTGTTTGATCCGAGATCCACTTATTCATATGTTTCATCTTACTTTTCTCCGTATTTAAATATATCTCGTGATTCTTTGAGTTTCCCTGTTTATGTGTCCATACCTATGGGAGATTCTATTATTGTGGACCGTGTGTATCGGTCATTTTTAGTTGTTATTGGTTGTTTTGAGATACAAAGTTGATATATTGTTACTTAGTATGGTAGACTTTGATGTTATCTTGGGTATGGACTGGTTGTCTCCCTATCATGTTATTCTGGATTGTCACACCAAGACTATGACGCAAGCTATGTCAGGTTTACCATGGTTAGAGTGGAGGGGTACATTAAATTATTTCCATAGAGGGTTGTATTATTTTAAAAGGCTCAACGAATAGTTTGAGAAGGGGTGTGATACTTATCTAGCCTTTGTGAGAGATGTCGATACTGATACTCCTAGGGTTGAGTCAGTTCCGGTAGTGAGAGACTTTTTGGATGTTTTTCCAGTTGATCTTCTGGGCTACTTGTTGTCGGGCACTCAACCCATTTCTATTCCACCATATCGTACGGCCCCATCAGAGTAGAAGGAGTTAAAAGAGCAATTGCAAGAGTTGCTTGATAATTGTTTCATTCGACATAGTGTATCGCCTTGGGGTGCTCCGATCTTGTTTGTGAAGAAGAAGAATGGTTCTATGCGCATGTGTATTGATTACACACTTGATTAGCTACATGGTGCTAGATTGTTCTCGAAGATTGGTTTGCGGTTAGGTTATCATTAGCTGAAGATTCGGGATCAGGATATATGGAAGACTACCTTTAGGACTCGGTATGGTCACTACGAGTTTCTTGTGATGTCATTTGGGCTGACCAACGCCTCAGCGACATTTATGCACTTGATGAATAGTGTATTCCAGCACTATTTTGATTCATTTGTCATTGTGTTTATTGACGGCATCTTAGTGTACTCCTACAGTCGGGAAGATCGTGAGTAGCATTTGGGGATAGTGCTCCAGACCTTGAGAGAGAAAAAGTTGTATGCAAAATTCTCAAATTGTGAATTCTAGCTTGATTTGGTGGTATTTTTTGGTCATGCGGTGTCAAGTGAGGGGATCGAGCTATATCCGAAGAAGATTGAAGCAGTGCAGAGTTGGCCCATACCATCTTTAGCTACTGAGATCCGAAGTTTCCTTAGTTTGGCCGTGTATTATCGTCGTTTCATAGAAGGTTTCTCATCTACAGTTACACCTATAACTAGATTGACCCAGAAGGGTGCTACTTTCATATGGTCCGAGGAGTGTGAGGCGAGCTTTCAAAAGCTTAAGACTACTTTGACTACAACCCTAGTCGCGTGGTGTTGATGCAAGACGATAGGGTGATTGACTACGCGTCTCGATAGCTGAAGACCCATAAGAAGAATTATCTAGTACACGACTTAGAGTTACCATCCATTGTTCATGCTTTGATGTTCTGTTGACCAGTTTGTCAGATTGGATGTTTCGGTGCCTTGTCACGTTCTTGCCTGCATGTTTACTCAGTCTTTTCTATATGATCGTATCAGAGAGCGTTAGTATGACGAACCGTATTCGCTCCTCAATCAACTTTACCTTCTCCAAGGCATTCTTCACTAACTCGGTGCCATATAACCTAGCCTCGCTGGGCACAAACCATCTGATGGGTGAACGACATCGCCGACCATATATAGCCTCAAATGGAGCCATATCGATGCTGGACTGATAACTATTATTATAGGCAAAATCGGACAAGTTCAAAAATCGATCCCACTGCCCTTCGAAGTCACTCACACATGCTCTGATCTTATCCTTTAGAATCTGAATTATTCGCTCCGATTGCCCATCGGTCTACGAATGAAAGGCTGTGCTGAGCTCTACTCGGGTATCCAACTTGCTATGTATTGCTCCCCAGAAATGCGAAGTGAATTGAGGGCCTCTATCTGAAATGATAGAAACAGGCACACCATGCAACTGGACAATCTCCTAGATCTAAACCTAGGCCAATCTCTCCGTAGAGTAAGTAGTCACAACCGGAATAATGTGTGCAGACTTGGTCAGCTTGTCATCATTGACCCAAACAACATCAAACTTCCTCAACGTCCACGGCAACCCAACTACGAAGTCCATAGTGATGTGCTCCCACTTCCACTCCGTTATAACTATCTGCTGGAGTATGCCACCTGGCCTCTGGTGCTCATACTTAACTTAGTGGCAATTTAGACATCTCGCTACATACTCCACCATGTCCTTCATCATTCGCCACCATCAATAATGCTACCTCAGGTCGCGATACATCTTTTAGCATCTAGATGAATAGAATACCGAGAATCGTGTGCCTCCTCTACAATCTTCTCCCTCTAGCCATCAACATTAGGAACACATAGGCGACCCTGGAGTCGCAAAACACCATCCTCACCGATAGTAACCTCCTTGGCACCACCCTCTATCTAAGAACTAGTAAGTGTGGATCATCGTACTACAGAGCCTTGATATTCTCAAATAATAAAGACTGAGCCACAACACATGCAAGAACTCAACTGGGCTCTAAAATATCGAACCTCGCAAGTCTATTAGCCAAGGACTGAATGTCCATAGGCAATGGCCTCTCCTCTGCTGAAATGTATGACAAACTACCCATACTCTCGGCCTTTCAGCTCAAGCAATCCGCGACCACATTCACCTTGCCCGAATGCTAAAGGATGGTAATATCATAGTCCTTCAGTAACTCAAGCCACCTGTGTTGTCTAAAATTAAGATCTCTCTACCTAAACAAATGCTACAAGTTGTGATGATCGGTGTAAACCTGGCATGACACCCCATAAAGATAATGCCTCCAGATCTTGAGAACATGAACTATCACAGCCAACTCCAAATCATGTAGGGGATAATTCTTCTCGTGGGGCTTCAGCAGATGTCAAGCATATGCAATAAGTCGCCTCTCCTACATCAATACAAAACCAAGCCAACTCGCGAAGCATCGCAATACACGATATACATCCCTGAACCAAAGGGAAACACTTACACCGGTGCTGTAGTCAAGGTGGTCTTGAGTTTCTGCAAACTCGCCTCGCAAGGACCAACTGAACGGAGCACCCTTCTAGGTCAATCTAGTCAAAGGTGCCATAATAGATGAGGAGCCCTCAACGAATCGACAATAATAACACGCTAACCCTAAGAAATTCTTGATCTCGGTCGCTGTGGTAGGGTGAGGACAGCTTTGGACTACCTTGATCTTCCTGGGGTCCACCTTAATACCCTCACCTGATACAACATGGCCTAAGAAAGCCACGGAATCTAACCAAAACACGCACTTGGAGAACTTAGCATATATCTTCTGTTCTCGCAAGGACTGAAGAACTAACCTCAAATGCTGCTCGTGCTCCTCCATGCTACGCGAGTAGGTCAATATTTTATAAATGAAGAAAATGACAAATGAGTGAAGATACAACCTGAACCCCTAATTCATCAAATCCATAAATGCCACCGGGGCATTAGTCAAGCCGAAGGACATCACCAAAAACTCATAGTGCCCATACCTAGTCTAGAAAGTTGTCTTCTGAACATCCAAACCATGACTCTTCAGCTGATGATACCCAAATCTCAAGTTGATCTTAGAGAACACCCTGACATCTTGTAACTGGTCAAACAAGTCACCAATGTGCGGCAATGACTTATTGTTGATGGTGACTTTGTTCAACTTGCGGTAATCAATGCGTATCTGCATACTTCCATCCTTTTTCTTTACAAATAACACCAGTGTGCCCAAGGCGACAAACTGGGTCTGATGAACCCCTTCTGAAGAAAATATTAAAGCTGCTCCTTTAACTCCCTCAGCTCCTTTGGAGCCATGCGATAAGGCAAAATAGAAATGGACTGGGTGTATGCCACCAAATCAGTGACGAAATTGATATCCCGATCCGGCGGCATACCTGTTAGATTAGCAGGAAATACATCAGAAAAATCTCGTACAACTGACACTCAATCTAATGCAGCAGTCTTTGTAATAGTATCCCGAACACATGCAAAATAGGCTAAACAACCTTTCTCGGCCATATTTCGGGCCTTCATGAAAGAAATAACCCGACTGGAAGCACAAACCGACGAACCCCTCAACTTTCATCTGCGCAACTCAGGCATCGCCAATGTAATAGTCTTGGCATAGAGTCAAGAATGGCATGGTACAGAAACAACTTGTCCATGCCAATATAACCTCAAAAACAACCATATTGAGCAATAGGAGATCCGCCCTGGTCTCAAAATCATATAAAGTCACCACACAAAACCGGTAGACCTGATCCACGACAACAGAATCACCTACTGGCACGGACACATATGTAGGAATACCCAAGGAATCGCAAGATACATCCAGATAAGGAGCAAATAGAGAAGAAGCATATGAATAAGTAGACCATGGATCAAATAATATCAAGGCATCCCTACGGCAGATAGAGAGAGTACCTGTGATCACTGTATCAGAGGCAACTGCCTCTGGCCTAGCTGGGAAAGTATAGAATCTAGACAGTGCGCCACCTGACTAGCCTCCACCTTTAGGGCAACTCCTACTCACTTGCCCTCCACCTCTAGCCGGGCAGGCGGGCAATGTGCTAGATGGTGTTCATGGGTCGATGGTCCTGCTGCACGGCCTTGCCCTGAAGTAGGGCTTTGCTGGAGCACTCCGAGTAGGTAGTGGTGCTAACTACATGGGCCTGCTAGGCTGGAACTAACCTCTGCCTCCAGGTTGAGCGCAACTGAATCCACCAAACAATCGGGGCTGCTTATCCCTCGGCGCAAGCTCTCCGCTGCAGTAGCAGATACGCTCGATCCTCCGAGCTATATCCACAATTTGATGAAAGGGAGTCCCCATCTCTTCCTCATGGTCCATAGAAACCTGGATCTCAGGGTGCAAACTCGCAATGAACCTCTACACCATCTTTGCGTCTGTAAGGAGTATAATAGCTGCATGGCGGGACATGTCGGTGAATCTCGCCCATAATCAGTTAATGAGCGCAAAACACACACTTAAATTTTGCTCGCTAATCAAATACAGTATAGTATAATATCGTATCCGCAAGGATTAGATTTAAATGATATTCTCGTAGTTTCTAGCTTGGTTGCTATCCAAGACAATCAATAGTTGAGATTTATAAGATGTATAACTAAACTTAATAAAGAATCTAAAGCTATTGACTAATGATAATCGAAGCAAGGAATAAGCAAAGAAGGTTATCAATGGGAGAAAATAGGGTTTTGGTAGGATACGTGCAAGATAATTGTTCGGGATCAAACTCTAGATAATTCACTTCTAATGTTCAATTGAGTCTCTCTAATTCGCTCAATTATTAGTTCAAACGTTCAGCAAAAACTCCTTTCTCGATTAAGTCTTAACCTTACAAGATGAACCAATTCAAGCACATGAAGATATGGAAGAGTGCATAATTGATTGGTCTTTAGGAATACCTCTTTTGATTATTCTCCTAACTAGGTTGAATCACTGATTTAACTAGCCTCTTTAGATTACTTAGAAGAATCGATGAACTCAACCAACAATATAATGCAAGGATATCACAAGTTATGTCTCTCTCAATTACATGAACAAGTGACTATAGATGCAACAATTAACATCCAAAACATGATTCAATATATAAAACTAGAGTTATAATCCACAAAAGATCATCAATACACCAAATCCATCAAATCCTAAATGGAACTACTCCATAGATATGGAGGAGTCATGACAAATAAAATTAATGTATAGGAAAAAATAAATTCAACATAGAAATGCCTATATCACTTCAAAGACAGAATAAAACTTCAATTTCGCTTTGCAAATACACGGGGCAAGTTCTACAGATCAAATACAATGCACAGAATACACAAAACGTCACACACACATGGTACATAACTCACTCAGGATTGGACTAGCAAGACACTCTAGTCAAAACAGTTAAGCAAAGTTAAGATCATCCAGTTTAAGGAACTTATACAAGAGTCAAAAACTGAGCCTGAGCGTTACAACTAAAGCACTCACTATTCTCAAGGTATAATAAAGTTATGAGATATTTCCTTCAATTCAAATCACAGCACAAGGTTTCCTACTCTAAAAAATTGAAATCTAACTATACCCGATTCAAATAGAACCCTTGGAAAAGAAATTGCGGCACAAAGAAAAACCAAGGGGGAATTGTTACACTACCCAACAATAGAAAATCTTTCTGTCTTTTTCCTTTCGACTTTATTCCTTCAATAAACCTATCGATGATATCCATTGTCGGAAAAAGTAAAAAAAATTTAAAATTTTTAGGATTATTGAAATTTTTTTATCTCCAACTACTACAACTTACAAAATGAAAACTAATATACATACATACATACAACTATCCCCCCCCCCCACC
>MCJB01001403.1:154698-165588 GCA_002018475.1 Nicotiana obtusifolia | reverse complement strand
CCCCCCCACCCGACACTTTAAGTTGTGACATGTCTCCATAAAACACAATTAAAAAGCATAAGGTAAACGAAACTTCCCTGAACATCTAGTCGAGGTCTAAGTCGAAATCGGGCTCCATTCCTCGCACCCGAACTAATGCACACATCCATGCAGACAGCTTCTTCTCAGCCTTCTTGGGGTACACCCTACACTTGTTTTTCTCGCTCACCGCAACCTTCTCTTTCGAGCCTTTCACCTTCCACTCAACACTTGCGGCTCATTTTCCTTTTTGCACCACCTTTTCTACATCCATCTTGAATGGCATGGTCTCCTCACCCACTCTAAGCATGAGTTTTCTCTCATGTATTTCTAATATCGTCTGCCCGTCGCTAAGAATGGTCTTCCTAGGATGAAGGCGACCTTCTTCTTTTCCTCCATATTCACCACTATAAAATCCAACAGAAAATACGAACTTATCCACCCGAACTAACACATCTTCCAGTATCCCTTCGGGTATTAAAGTTGTTTGGTCTGCCAGCTGCAACGATATTGGTGCATACCTTATCTCTCCAATATCCTTCTCTAGTTTCCTGTAAATAGATAGAGGCATTAAATTAATTGAGGTACCAGAATCACATAAAAGACTTATCAAAATTAATAATTCATAAAGAGCAAGGTATAGTAAAACCTGGATCTCTACACTTTTGTGGGAGTTTATTTTGCAATATCGCACTGCAATGCTCTGTGAGCTTGACCACTGAGGTCTCCTCCACCTTCCTCGTCTTCGTAAGGATCTCTTTCAAGAATTTAGCATAAGAAGGCATTTGTGAGAGCACTTTTGTGAATGGTAAGTTTACATGAACCTGTTTCAGCACATCCACAATCTCTCTAACTGCTTGTCTTGCTTTTCTCTACATAGCTTTTGAGGGAAAGATAGTTTAGGCATATGCTTGGTCTCTTCATATTCCTCCCTTCTCGATTGTTGTTCCTTCTTGTTTTTCTCAACAACCTTCTGGCCTTTCTTCTTTTTATCAACATCGCTTTTTAGTTGCTCCCCACTTTCTTTTTCAAGTATCACATCTTTTTGGATCGGTGTGGGATCTTTCAACACTTGCCCACTTCTCAAGGTTACAACATTCACTTTCTTTGGGATTTCTTTCAGTATCAGCAGGGAGAGTGCCTGAAACCCTCTCAGATAATATTGTTGTAATTTATCCCATTTGCTTTTCTAAATTTTGTATTGCTTCCCCTTGTATTCAAATCTTTCATCAGTTTTCACAATGAAGACCTTCATGAGATCTTCTAGACCAGGTTGATTAGGCTGTTGAGACTGAAATTGCCGCCTCGGCTGATTCATAAAGCTAGGAGCTCCTTGTCCCTGATATATAGGGTTGTTTTGTTGCCATGCATTAGCTGTACCCCCAAGTGAATTCCATGAAAACCTAGGGTGCTTCTGACCCACTAAATTAAAATTATAATTTCACACAACTTTCACTTCCTCAGTTGAGGCTTGACACTCATGAGTAGGGTGTCCTCTTCCATATATATAACAAGATGCATGAGGCTAAGTTTCTATCGAGGTTATGGTACGCTTTCGTATTTCTTTAGCTATAGCATCAAATTGTGCCCGCACATATGTATTATCATCAACTTGGTAAACACCCGTTGATCTTTTTCTTTCAGCACTCCCAACGTTCAATTCCACTATGTTGGCATTTCCTAACCATCAAGAATTTTAGCTATATCTTCTAGAGTCTTCTTCATCAAAGGGCCTCCAACTGCATTTCTCTATGTTCTAAGTGAAGCCGGTGTCTATCTATCCCAAAAGTCCTAGAGTTGCATCTAGAGTTCAATTCCACTATGTTGACACTTCCTACCCATCTCCTTAAACCTCTCTCATGCTTGAAAAACAGTTTGTCTCTTTATGGAAAAAATTAAGGATTTCTCTTCTAAACATGCCCGTTTTAGCTGAGGAGAAATATTATCAAGAAATTTTCTGGTCATCTCCTCCCATGTTCTTATCGATCCCGTGGGCCGGCTTCAAAGCCACTACTTTGTATCATTTGTAAGTAAAAAGAGGAATGCCCTCAAGTACACTGCATCTTGAGACACCCTATTGTATTGAAAAGTGTTCATAATCTCCTCGAACTCAATTAGATGTGTGTTCGGATCTTCGTTCATCTTTCGTTTAAAAACATATCAATTCTGAATAGTTTGAAGCGACCCTTGCTTCAACTCAAAATTGTTAGCTGCAATTGGAGGTGGTCTAACACTTGATAAGCCTTGATTGTAGACCGGTCTACCATAATTGCCCAGCGATCTCCAAGGCATGGGAACTATTTTCCCAAACTGGTCTGCAGCCAAGGGTTGATTTTGAGATTCTCTGACCCCTCTCTTCTTCATAGATAATCTGTGCATCTCTAGTAGCTGCTTCCTCAACATCCCGTGCAGCTTTTTCTCGTCGTTGGGATGCCTATCTTGCAGCCAAATCTACATTATCATCACCATTTCTAGCCATAGATTCTTTGGTTGGGGATTGCCCAACCATTTTGGATGTCTCGGTGAGATCTCTTTCCTTCCTCTGTTGTCGCATGTGCTTTTCTATTTCGAGCTCGTATAGTAGCACTTCTTTCGCAAAAGTTAGAGTCATGCACCAATCTAAACCTGTAACCTGCGCACAGTCAACGAACAACAAAAGTAAAAAGAGAAAATAAAAATAAATAAATAAACAATTCCTGAATTAGCACTACAAAGTATTTCAAACACTATTGATTGCCAATCCCCGGCAACGACGCTAAAATTTAACGAACGCAAAACACATACTTAAATTATGTTCGCTAATCAAATATAGTATAGTATACTATTGTATCCATAGGGATTGGATTTAAATAGTATTCTCGTAGTTTCTAGCTTGGTTGCTATCCAAGACGATCAACAGTTGAGATTCATAAGATGCATAACTAATCTTAACTAAGAATCTAAAGCTATAGACTAATGAAAATCGAAACAAGGAATAAGCAAAGAAGCTTATCAATGGGAGAAAATAGGGTTTTGATAGGATATGTGCAAGATAATTGTTGGGGATCTAACTCTAGATAATTCACTTATAATGTTCAAGTGAGTCTCTCGAATTCACTCAATTATCAGTTCAAACATTCAGCGAAAATGCCTCTCTCAATTAAGTCTTAACCTCACGAGATAAACCAATTTATGCACGTGAAGATATGCAAGAGTGCGTAAAGGATTGGTCTTTAGGAAAACCTCTTTTGATTATTCTCCTAACTAGGTTTAATCACATATTCAATAAGCCTCTTTCGATCACTTAGAAGAATCTACAAACTGAACCAACAATATAATGCAAGGATATCACAACTTATGCCTCTCTCGGTTACATGAACAAGTGACTATACATGCAACAATTAAATCATCCAAAAATGATTCAATATATAAAACTAGAGTTATAATCCACAAACAATCATCAATACACCAAATTCATCAAACCTTAAATGGATCTACTCCATATATATGGAGGAATTCATCACAAATAAAATTAAAGTACAAGAAACATATTCAATTCTAACTCGGGTCTTGAGTAAGGAAGGAATAATGAAATCCTTGGTCCTTGTATTCTTCCAACTCCACCTTGGCCTCCTTGGGTCCAAATTATGTCAAAAGTCCCAAAATATAATGTTTTTCCACGTATTTATACCAAGTAGGGTCGGCCCAGACGAAATCACCTTTTCCTAGCCGAAATAGGATTTTCACTGTGTAAATATTTCATAGGCGCACTGCATGGGGCGATGCGCCATGCAGGGCATTAGTGGGAAAATCTAGAGAGCTCAACATCTATAAGGCAGCAGGATTTGCACTGTTGCAGCGCACCACGCGCCGCAATAGTCAAAAATTCTCAGAGTGTTGCTTTTTGCTTGGGTTTTGACGTCCAAACTTGGTCCTCAACCCTTGAACACGATCCCGGCATAATTCCTTGGGCTTTTACACAAACTTCAAAGCTCCAAATAGATCGAATTAGCTCCACAACATCTACATAGATCGAAATTACTCTTAAAAGGCATAAAACACACCATAAGTGCAAAACACTACCAATTAAAGCTCAACACAAGTAAAGTACAGTGAATTATAATGCAATAAGAGACTAAAACACGTAATTATAGCCTATTATTATAGACATATGTCCTTGATAGAGTCGCTCAAACTGACTCAGAAGTTCCTCTCTCACAGAAGGTGGTATGTGCTTCTCGAAGAATAGATGCGTAAATTGATCCCAAGTCAAGGGAGATGAATCTAATGGCCTGCTAAGATGGTAAGCCTGCCACGATCTGCGGTCCTTGCTGTCAAGCTGAATGGTGGTAAAGTCCACCCTATTTGACTCCAATATCCTCATATTACGTAGCCTATCCTTGCACCGGTCAATGAAATCCCGTGGGTCCTCTGACCGCACACCCTAAAGTTAGGGGGATGAAGCCTAGTCCATCTGTCCAGCCGCTTCTGCTGCTCAACGGTCATGATTGATATGGGCTCTGGCATAGCCACTGCAACTGGCTGGGCCCTGCCCGCAGGTAGTACACATGGGATCTGATAAACGGTAGCAGCGTGCCCTGGAGCATGAGCGGTAGGGGTCGGTGCTCCCCTTCCCACCTAAGATGTGGCTGGGTCTTCTTGAAGTAAACTAGTCTGCGTCATTGAGTCTCTGAACCGTAAAATACGACCTATGACATTCTGAAATCCCGGTGTAGTCATGAAATCTGTCAGGGCTGGCTCAGTTGCAGGCGCCTCATCTTGCTCCTCCATAACATGATCTTCCACTAGATCCACTGGTGGTACAACGGGAGCAACTATAGGACGCCATCGTCCTCTAACAAGAGCTGGAGCCCTCCCCCGACCTTTGCCTCGGCCTCTACCAACAGAGGGAGAAGCTCCTCTATCGCCTGGTACATTAGATGTGCGCGTTCTCACTATATTATAGCCTTTAAAAGATAAGTACGGACGTCTCTACCCCGATTCGCAAGACTCTACTAGGTATACCAATGACTCTCGGGACCTGTGTGAACCTAAAGCTCTGATACCAAGCTGTCACGACGCAAAACCTATAATATGTCGCGGTGGCGCCTAACGCCGCAGCCAGGTAAGCCCACACGTGAACCTCCAAATTAACTATTTCTTTTTATGTTTAAAAAAAAAGAAGTTTCCTCAAATACACCAAATAGAAGTAAAATCTCATGAATAGTACGTGCTTCTTTCTAAAAAATATCAACTATGGATAGTACATAGACCAGGTGATAGTAATAATAAGTACAACAATGATAAGTGCTCAAGCCCCCAAAAACAGGTTCCACAAGTGCATGAGCAATCTAAAGAATATACAAAAATAATACAACTACTCTTTAAAATATAATAGACAGAAACAGTAAACAAAGTAGAGGGAGACTCCAATGCTACAGATCGAAGCAAGGTAGGCAGCTCACCACTAAGTCTCCGTGGAAGTGCGGCTACGCGCCCGTATGACCACTGGCAGAGTGAGTACATAAAATAATGCGTACCCAGTAAGTATCTAGTCTGACCTTCAAGAAGTAGTGACGATGGGTTGAATTGACACTTACAAGTGGTCAAACAGTAATAGAATATATAAAGTAGACATGAAGGATGTACGACAAAAAGCAACCATACAGATAAAAACATTTATAGCAATTCCCTAGATGAATGTATATCAAATCATCAAACATGTCATAACCGGCCTTAAAGGCGCTAACTCAACTGTTACCAAACCAAATCCCGTCTTAAGTATTAAGCACGTATCTGCCGAGGCAAACTGCACGATCCCATAAGATTAGTGTTACCATATTGTCGAGGCGAACGACCCAATCCCATAAGAGTAATTTGCAATACTGCCGAGGCGAACGACCCGATCCCATAAGAGTAAAGAAACTACCTCGCTCGCGGAAGTACATACGAGTCGAGAAGACACGGATCTATAACTCAACAAGTATTTCAAAGCTTTCCAAAGTAAGAGGCTCACTCAATATATTTTAACCTCAATCTTAGTGATAAATTAATAAAATCAAGTACGCTGAGTAACTACAACAACAACAACAACAACAACAATGACCTAGTAAAGTCCCACAAGTGGGGTCTGGGGAGGGTAGTGTGTACGCAGACCTTACCTCTACCCCAAAGGGGTAGAGAGGTTGTTTCTGATACACCCTCAGCTCAAGAAGAAGAAAAGACACAATATATCAATACCATCAATAAAAATCATAGAAATAATAACAACATCACAAGAACCAGTAAATAGATGGGAAGCCAACAATAACCAGTAAATAAGGCCCTACACTATGAGAATGAAAGAGTAATGTGAACACAACATTGGCCACTAGCAGTCTAAGACAAAATCCTATTAGACTAGCCTCAAACTGGTACAAGCTAGAAATATGCTCAACTACCTCCTAACCTACAACATTAATGCTTGATCTTTACAACTTCCTATCGATGGCCATGACCTTGGAGATCTGTAGCCTCGCCATGTCCCCCTTGATCACCTCTCCCCAATACTTCTTAGGCTGTCCTCTACCTCTCCTCATACCCAACACCGCCAACCGCTCGCACCTCCTTACCGGGGTATCTCGGCTTCTCTTCTGTACATGCCTAAACCATCTGAGCCTCGTTTCCCGCATCTTGTCATCCATGGGAGCCACGCCCACCTTCTCCGGAATATCTTCATTCCTAATCATATCCATCCTAGTGTGCCCGCACATCCACCTCAACATCCTTATTTCTGGTACTTTCATCTTCTGGATATATGAGTTCTTAACTGGCCAACACCCAGTCCCGTACAAATGGCCGGTCTAACCACTGCTCTATAAAACTTACCTTTGCATAGTGGCGGTACTTTTTTGTCACACAGGACACCAGATGCTAACCTCCATTCCATTCACCCACCCATATTCGGTGTGTGACATCCACATCGATCTCCCCACCCCCTAGATAACCGGCCCAAGGTATTTGAATCTGCCTCTCTTTGAAATGACCTGCTATCAAAGGCTTACGTCCAAGACCGCTTCCCTCGGCTCGGCACCGAACTTAAACTCAAGATATTCCGTCTTACTCCTGCTCAACTTGAAACCCATAGACTCAAGGGCCTGTCTCGAAACCTCTAGCCTCTCGTTAACGCCGCTTCACGTCTCGTCTATCAGAACTATGTCGTCAATGAAGAACATACACCATGGCACCTCTCCTTGAATATGGTGTGCCAGTGCGTCCATCGCTATGGCAAATAAGAATTAATTGAGCATAGATCCTTGGTGTAAGTAAATACAAATACACAATTAAGGCATGATGTGGATCTAAGTCTACCCAGACATAACATAAATATAGCTACGTATGGACTCTCATTATCTCCTGCATATGTAGCTCCCCACAACAAGTAGCACACAACCATTAATACACCTAAGGGGATAAATTACCTCTTACAAGGTCAGGCAAGCTACTTACCTCAAATAAGCTGAATTAATCCACTAATAAGTCCTTCCCGCGCAAATTCACCTCCGGACTGCTCGAATCTACTCAAAGTAACTTAATATTAAAAATAAAAGCCATAGGAAATAATTTCGAATATTAAAACTTCAAGCTTCAATGAAAGTTAAAAAGTCAACCATGCTAACACCCCGTAACCCGACAAAACTCACAAATTCCGAGCACCCATTTAAATACGAGTCCAACCATACCAAAATCATCCAATTTCGACTCCGAATCGATTTTCAAATCTCAATTATTTACTTTTAAGAAGTTTGAAAAAAAAAGCCCAAGTTTCTCTTTTTAATTCTCATGTTTTGATGTTAAATTTAGTGATGGATCTATGTAAATCTCATAAATATATGATAAAATCACTTACCCCAAGCTTATAGATGAAGGTCTAGGTAGAAACCCTTCAAAATCGAGCTCCCAAGTCTCTAAAGTTGTTAAGAATGAAAGAAAAGCCCAAAAGTCCCATTTACATACAATTACCTGACCTCCCATAGTGCTGACTGCACTTTTCCTATATGTGCAATTTTGAAACATCCATAGAGTAATATATAAATTTTTATATATTTTACAACAGGTTGTACACTTTAGATATATAAAAGCGCTCGGGATATGTTAACGATTCACGACCCAAAACCTATAATAGGTCGTGACGGCACCTAACATCGCCATTAGGGAAGACCACACGTGAACCTCCAATTTAACTATTGCTTTTTAACGTTTAAAAAAAATTAGAAGTTTCTATAAATACACCGAATAAAATTAAAATCTCATGCAACAGTACGCGCTTCTTTCTAAAAAATATCACGTATGAATAGTACATAAACCATAGTGATTGCAATAATAAGTACAATAGTGCATAAGCACTAGAAGCCCCCAAAATATGGTGCCACAAGTGCATGAGCAATCTAGAGAATATACAAAACTCATACAACTACTATCTGAAGTATAATAAACAGAAATAGTAAATAATGTAGAGGGAGACTTCGGTGTATTAGATCGAAGCAATGCAAGAAACTCACCACTAAGCCTCCGTGGAAGTTCAGCTACGTGCCCGTGTGACCACTGGTAGTACCTGTCTCAGTACCTACACATTCAGTGCATAAGTATAGCATGAGTACGTAAAACAATGCGTACCCAATAAGCATCTGGTCTAACCTCGAAGAGGTAGTGACGAGGGGTCGACTTGACACTTACTAGTGGTCAAACAGTAATACAAATACATAAAGTAGACATGAAGGATGTATAAAAAGTAGCAACGATACAGATAAAAATATTTATAATAATTTCCCACATGAATCTATATCAAATCACCAAACATATCGTCAGCGGCCTTAAAGGTGCTAACTAAACTGTTACCAAATCAAATCCAGTCTCAAGTATTAAGCATGAATCTGCCTAGGCGAACAACCCGATCCCATAGGAATAGTGATACAAAGTTCTACCGAGGTGAATGACCCGATCCTATAAGAATATTGTTACAATATTGCTGAGGCGAACGGTCTGATCCCATAAGAGTAAAAAAACTACCCCGCTCGCGTAAGTACATGCGATTCGAGAAGACATAGATCAATAACACAACAAGTATTTCAAAACTTTCCAATGTAATAGGCTCACTCAATATATTATAACCTCAATCCCAGCCATAAATTAAAGAAATCAAGTACGCTGAGTAAATACAAATAACACAATTAAGGCATGATGTGGATCTAAGTCTATCCGGATATAACATAAATACAGGTACATACGGATTCTCGTCGCCTCGCGCGTACGTAGCTCCTCACAACAAGTAGCACACAACCATTAATACACTTAAGGGGATAAATCCTCGGTTACAAGGTTAGGCAAGAGACTTACCTCAAATAAGCTAAATTAATCCACTAATAAGTCCTTCCCACACAAATTCACCCCCGAACGGCTCGAATCTAGCCAAGGTAACTTAATATCATAAATAAAAGCCATAGGAAATAATTCCGATCATTAAGACTTTGAGCTTTAGTTAAAGTCAAAAATCAACTTAAAAATTCAACCCCAGACCCGCAGCCTGGAACTCGATAAATTAAGAACGCCCATTCAAATATTAGTCTAACCATACCGAAATCATCTTATTTCGACTCTGAATCGATGTTCAAAACTCAATTATTCACTTTAGAAAAGTTTAGACAAAACCCCCAGTTTTTCTTGTTAATTCCCATGTTTTGATGTTAAATCTAGTGATGGATCCATGTGAATATCATAAATATATGTAAGAATCACTTACCCCAAGCTTCTAGATGACGATCTAGCTAGAAACCCTTCAAAATCAAGCTCCCAAGTATCTAAAGTGGTGAAGAATGAAATGAACGCCTAAAAGTCCCATTTATATATAAACACTTTCCCTAGTATGGTCTTGACACGACCCTAATTTCTCTCCGAATGTGTCGTGATGGCACCCAGTCTCTACGACTAGGTAAGAATAACAGTTCATAATAATCTAACTAAAACAATCTACAAAAGAAATACTAAAACAAAGCTGAATAACTAATGTAACTTCCGAAAACAGAGTCAACAACAATACACTCCCCCAAGACCGGTGGTACTAAATCATAAATTCTACAGAGTAAGCTAAAGTTTCTAGTACATCACTGTCTGAAAGGAAATACAACAGTAAAGAAGAACAAGGGAAGGGGAGTCCTAGGCCTGCAGATGTGGAGTAGGTATACCTTGAAGTCTTTAAGCACCAACTCAAATCAACTCTAGCGTCCGGCACGGGCAGACGTACCTGGATCTGCACAAAAATTATGCAGAAGCGTAGTATGAGTACACCAAAATGGTACCTAGTAAGTATCAAGCCTAACCTTTGTAGAGTAGTGACGAGACCAGGTCAAGACACCTACTAGGATATAAATAAGCAATATGAAAAATTTAATAAGGATAACTAATGGAAAGCAGAAAATAATTGATATAAAACAATTAATATGCTCTGGCAAGGTGGTAATTCCTTCTTTAACTTGAAATTCTTCAAATTTGTTCATGAATTGTTGGGGAAGCATTTTAGTGTTTCCACCGAATTGATTCCACCATTCGTAGAACCATCTGGGGACCTCAGGGTACTCATATGGGACAATCATCGTTTAGTGCACCACCTACATGAGGTTCCTATAGTGGTTATCCCAGTCATCCAGCATAGACTCTGTACCAGCAGCCACTCCCGCAGAGGGGTTGTTATGAGTGTGGCGATACTAGGCACATCATGAAGGATTATCGCAGACCCGGGAGAGGTGGATTTCATCAGGGCACTCAGGCTATGGGCTCCATTCCAATTGCTACTCCACCTGCACAGTCAGCTAAAGGTGGAGGACGGGCAAGTAGAGGGCGTCCTGGGGGGGGGGGGGG